>PVJH01011190.1:0-70013 GCA_004026705.1 Nesogale talazaci | reverse complement strand
ACACTCCAAATACAACCCCGTGAAACACTCCAGTGAGACCGTGGAAGAAAGCAGGGTACGGCTTGTCAGGTTCAGACAAAGGCAGCCTCCATTTCTCTTCGCTCCCTAACTGTTAAAGGAACAAGGTCCTTACAGAGCAAACAGTACTGAAAACCTCAGAGGAAAAATCTCAAAAACGATATAAATACCAAGGTGTATACGAAACTTTAAGAATGATTTCTAATGCAATTTCTTCCCCAAGTCTGAATTTGGTCATAGTTTGTGTTTTAGGATAAAGTTCTGTGGCAACCTATTGACATAGAACTGTTCAAACAATATAATTTACAATTACAGCTAGGTTAAGGACTAACTTTCTAAAACTAATTGAATGCAGCACATCAAACAGAAGCTAATGAGATTCATGACAGAAAACTATAGTTGCTCTTGGCAAAAGTGGTAATTGTCTATGATTATAAAGTGCTTTTCAGTGATAGCTCACTTTATTCTACATAAAACGGACAGTGGGAACTTTCTTGGAGGCGCGAGGCACAAGGAATCAAGAAAGCAGGCTCTAAACATGACCGTGTATTAACTTGCAGTCCCGTGGTCTCTTGGAGTTCCAAAGTCCTTCTCTGTTCCTTAACCTGCTCAGGAGAATCAGCCCCACAATTAACCTCAAGTCGGAAACTATCAACAAAGCTCTACAACTGTACCCCTTTTCTTCTGGCCATTAGGTAATAATGGGAAATTCTTACCTTTGACATCTCTGTGAATGATCTGGTTTTCATGGAGATACGAAAGGCCGCGAAGTAACTGTTCGGTATAATTAATAACTACCGATTCCTTGAAGGCTCCATATTTACTCAGCAAATGAGCCACAGACCCGCCTATAGGACAAAGCAGAAAAAGGTTACCATTATAATAAACGTAAGCCACAAGTAAGAATTTGTCAGCTTTGGCTACTTAAGTCTACATTGCATGGAAGATGACACTCACCTTTGAAATGTGAGATTTATAGTCTACCCCAAAAGTAAATTAGATTAAGTTTAAATTAAAAACAAACACATCTCTAGATCATCTCCCAAACACAAAAACTGGGGAAACATTTTCATAAAACCCTCAGAGGCCAGCTTTTCTAGAACTCCGTGATTCCAGAAAGCCTTAAAAATGATCGATTTTGAGCAACATATAACACCTTGCCAGGGGAACGAACAACAGGAAAGTGGGTGAAGGGAGACAGCGGTGGGGCTAACGTATGAAAAAAATTATTTATAAATTTTCAAGGGTTCATGAGGGAGGAAAGTTTAGGAGGGGGGGAAGAGGGCTGAGCTGATACCACCGACTCAAGTAGAAAATGTTTTGAAAATGATGATGGCAACATATGTACATGTGTGCCTGACACAATGGATGGATGGATGGATTGTGATAAGTTGTTAAGAGTCTCCAATAAAATGATTAAAAGAAAACAAAAGATCAATTTTTTTAGGGAATTTTTTTTTGTTTTTTTTTTGGCATCACTGCCCTCAGGTGGTTGGAGTAGGAGGCCCAGCCTCTGCTCCGTGGAGCTGGAATTGAACCTCCATCTCAGTGGGCCGCAGTCCCGCGCACAACCACTACGCCACCGGGGTTCAGCGGGAATTCTTTTTGAAATGTGTTATTCACGTGTGTGTGTGTGTGTGTGTGTGTGTGTGTGTGGCATCACTGCCCTAGTGGGAGTAGGAAGCCCAGCCTTGCTCCTGGAGAGCTGCTGCTGGATTTAAACTGTCAACCCTGTGGGCCGCAGTCCCGCACACGACCACTGTGCCACCAGGGCTCAGCCCTATTCACCTGTTCTTTTCAAACAAAGTACACATATGCGTAATGACTACAGTCCACAGTGCCAGTGTGTGACCGAGCAGAAGCAAAGTGCCTGGGGAGAGGAGCAGGTGACTGGGAGGTAGGCTCCGGAAGTGACTGGATCCCCACCGTCTGCTGCCTGGATCCTGTACACTGAGCCTGGCCACTCCCACACCTGTATGGGAACTGGCACCAGGTAATGGAGTGAGCAGCTGCTGAGTTCACAGAAATGCACTCTTCAAATACACAAAAGACATGACGGGAAACCAAGGGCTCAACTTACTCGTCATATCCCAAATCATTCAGGTACTAGAATCCAGGACACAAACGAAAACCCAGCCATTATTTTGCCTTATGCTTTCGTGCTAGTTTACTTGTAATGCTTCTCCAACTTTAATGAATTTATTTATTTATTTTAAAAGTGCTTTTATACTGACTTCATTTAAAAAGATACAATTAATCTGATTACTGAGTAAAGCTTTAAATCATTAAAAAAAGTTTTAAAAAAAAAACCTGATTACTGATAACCACCTGGAAATCTCGGTGTTCCACATGACACAGACTCTGCTAACTCTGAGTCCAGTCTCACTCACAAGGGGCCCTGGAGGGCTGAGCAGAGCTTCCAGGGGGTTTCCTACAAGGCTGGAATCCGCCCAGGAGCAGCCTGCTCCATTCTCCTCCTGCAAAGAGGCGGGTGGGTTCAAGCTGCCAATCGTTTGTGGGCAGCTGCACACCTCACTGCTGTACCAGCGGGGCTCCTGGGTCGTATGCATGGACTCGAAACAATCACGACTCCCATGGAACAATGTGAGATGGTCACTTTAAAAGAACCACTGGGGAATTTAGGATAGATGATCCCTCAGGGCTAGTGGTGGGAGTGGTGATACTGGGAAGGTGGAAGGATGGTGGAATAGAAAGAGGGAACCAATTTCAGGGATCTACATATAATCTCCTTTCTGGGGCACAAACACCAGGGAACTGGATGAAGGGACACAATGAACAGTGTACAACATGAAAAGGTAGTAACAATTTGTAAATGATTAAGGGTTCATGGGGGAGGGGAAGGGTAGGGAAATATGGGGAGCTGGTACTGGGAGCCTAAGTGGAGGGAGGATGTTTTGAGAATGATGATGGCAACAAGTGTACAAATGTGGCCTGCATATGATTGATGTATGTATGGATCATGATGGGAATTGTATGCACCTCCAATAAAATGATTCTTAAAAAAAAATACAAGGGAAGGGAGAGGAAAGAGGAGCTTAAACCAAGGGCTCAAGCGGAAAATATTTGGAAATGAGTATGGCAATATATGTACAAATATGTTTCATATAAATGATGTATTGAATGCTATAAGAGCTGTAAGAGCCCCCAATAAAATCATTGGGGAAAAAAAATCACTGGGGGTAAAAATCAAAGGTAGGTGGGGACTATTTTATATCCAAATGAAGGGACACAGTATATAACAACTTAAAGTTCTTGTTAACATGTTGGGGCCAGGTGCCTTTAGAAGCCTCTACTATTTGATAAAAATAATTGTTCACTAAACTGTTTCTCCTAAATTGACTATCCAACAAAAAAATTAAATCCCCCAAACTTATCATTTGTAACTGATGACATGAGCACACCTGCCATCCACTCGATGAAGAGATTGTAGTTGCTCTTCTCACACGTGGCGCCCAGCATCCTGATGATGTTGGGGTGATTCAGGTGACTCATCATCCGGATCTCTTCTCTCAAGGCCTCCACCACCTCCTCTTGCTCAGAAGATGTGTTTCTGACATAGGTCACCTGTTTGGAACAAAGATGCTTACAAAAAGGCTTTGAATTCTGCTGAGTTCCTATTTACAATTTTCATGACCTATCGGATCTAAAATGGGCAAACTCTAAACCGGCTTGTAGGTTAATTAGCAGACAGCCTTTCAGCTCACGGCAGCAGTGTCGGTACTTCACAAGCCATGTCATTGGGCTCTTTTAGTTAGGGACGTGGACGGGAAGCAGTGACATGCCAGAAAAAGGACCCAAAGCCCCAAGACAGAGCTAACATTCCTACTGTCTACAGAGGAGTACAAAATGAGACAAGAAAAACTATAGGAAAAGAACAAACATGATTTGAAAATGGAACCCTTATCGCTCTTTCTTATGCTCGGTCTAAACACAAACCACAGAAACCCCTATATGGAACTCCACCACAAGATACTGCTAAGCCCCTGTCTCTCACCATCTAAAAAGAGGACAAGCCGCTTCATAGGCCCATCTTACAATAATCATGCTTCTGCTTTTAATAACAGGACAACTCAAGAAGTCGTGGGAGTGCTGCTAATTCCTATGTCAAAGTTTAGGTTTCTCAGAGTTTGGTGAATTACAGTATATAGAAAGCTTCTTATGTCTCGTTTTATAATTCTAATCATTTCATTTCTTTGCATCCTAGATATTTACCTGTTTGACAGCCATTAAAGTTCCAGTTCCCACATCTTGAGCCTGATAACAAGAAGAAAATGCTCCCAGGCCTATCTGCTGGCCTTTTAGCCACTCCGTGTCTTCTCTGTATGGCTGTTTTGCTTTGGTATGTCCTGGCAGCGTCTCTGGTGTCTACGTGTTAGATGGAAGCGATATTTTTAATGACAAAATATAACTTCATTCTGGTTTCCCAAACTACTGCCAAACTTGCCCTCAGAATGGACAGTGTTGGCAACCAATGCCAAATGCAGGCGTGACCACCGTTACACAATCCAAAATGTCTTCAAAATCGCCAAGGAATATTTCTACTCAATGACACAAACCGAACTCATTGCCCTTGATTCCCACTCATACAGCGACCTTCCCGGGACAGAGCAGAACTGCTCCTTCAACGTTTCCCAGACTACATGTACTCAGGGGAACAGACCACCTTCTCTCTGAGCTGAGCAGAAGCGGCTGGCGGGCTTGAATGGCCGACCGTGTGGTCAGCAGTCCAACACTCGACCCAATGTCTCACTGTGCCATCGGGATCCTTCAACGGATCAGTAATTTACCACGCACAGTAGCACTTTCTCAGTCAGATTTAGCATGGTCCGTGAAAACTCGCTGTTTATAAGCTCTGTATACTTACGTCTGGCTGAATGATGATAATGTCCTCTCCATTTTCAATCTGCAGTTGAGGAACTATGGGGAGGGCATCCTGAGATGCTGACATTGCCATGGCGATTGCTAAAGCTTCTTCTTCTTCAGCCTCCATCTTTTCTTTGCACTTCTGATTATGACTTACATCATCTTTGTATGTATCATCATTCTCAGCTTTTTCAGGTGACAGGACAGCAACTTCAGATTTGAAAGTTACCGTGGTGTCATTTGAAGGCAAGGATGCTTCCAGAAGGTCCTCAATACTGGAGTTAAGCTCGGTATTGACATCTAATCTACATTTCTCCTCTACCGGAGTGAAGACTGTCTCCTCACTGGGTATAACGGCATTACTACCACTGCTACTGCCCAAGCTGTCCTCGCATTTCGTAGTATTGCTCAGATCAAGTGTCATGCTATTTTTTGGAGTATCTCCCTGTTTAGTTGTATTGCCTGGGGTGGGTCGGGATGGCTTTGGCCTGTGAATATTACTGGAGGGAATGGGTCTTGACTGAGTAAAGATTGGGGAAAGTTTGTCTGAGTCTTTGCTTTCGGAACAGTTTCTCTGGAACTGCAGAGAAAACTTGCGCTGGGTTTGAGGCGATGCAGAAGGTATCTTACAGGGAGTGAATCCCTGAGGTCGATGCGTAGAGACATCTGGTACGGTGCTGGCTGGGAGAGATGGGGCAGATGGAGAAGGGGTTGACGAGGATGGAAACATTAACTGGGAATGAAGAGACACAGGAGATGAGTTCAAACACTGACTGTGGGGCCTGCCCTTTGTTTGAACCAGTGGCTTCGGCTGCTCTGCTGTTGATGCACTAGGAGGAAGTCCCACAGACAGGCTGGCCAGCCGGTCAGAAATGTCCTCTGAACTGGCGCTCAGTTTTGCAGCACACAGTCCCTTTCCAGTTTTCTCTACATGGACTGTGCTTTCAAGGGACCCATTCTCTGGAGTTTCTGTGTAGCTGTTGGAGGCAGACGCCTGTGAGAAGCTGTCATGCCGACCATCCGAAGTGTCTTCTGTGCCCAGCTGGATGGCTTCAGCAATCTCCACCTCATCTGCAATGGCCAGGAGTCGGCGGCGCATCCTGGCAAAGTGAGTGCAACTGGAAACGCTCAACATTTCCAAGAGCTTTGAAAACACACGGGGAACTGCAGTAACCATTCTCGCAGAACTCAAAAATATCCTTCGGGAGAGTTTACCGACCATCGAGTGGGGATTATCAATGGACTGCAGAGCAAAAGTTAGGAGGGACAGCAGCTTCTTATACCTTCAAGAAAAAGAAACTGCAGTCAATGACTTGGCAACGACTGTAGAACATTTGGAAATAATACAGAACAACCAAAATGGAAATAAGGGGTGGGGGGGAGGGTAAGATGTAGGGAAAGACACACAATAAATGTTGAGGAAAGTTACCTGATTTCAACAGGCTCAGCTTGTGAAACATCAGTACTGACAATATGAGGGTAAAATTCAGCAGGAAATTCCAATAACAGCCTATCTATAAGACAAAGGCGGCCCAGGAGATCTTGCCAATTATTGGACTCAATCTGGTTTCCAAGAATACAATTTAAGACATAATCAACACCGCCAATACCAATGGATCCTACAAATAAGGGAAGTACGAGTAGTTAAAAATTACGATATCAAAATTTCAACCTAAGATGTGACCAAACAAAAGTATTCTGTATTGATTTTTCAGAATTTCTCTCTGAGAATAATCCACATTTGCAACATTAACTGATTTGAATCAATTTGTAAAATTATTTAAAAATCTGGTCAATTAAAAGATGAGCACATCAAACACTAAAACATGCTATATTCGTTGTAGGGAAAAAGTCATTACCAGATTTGAGTATTTCTCTACCAACGGCCAGTTCTCCCGCTTGACCTCTGCAGAGTTCCAGCAGTGTTGATATGGACAGCTGACTGGTGCGGCTGAAAATGAGGGGAGAGCAAACATGAGTTCTGCGTCCAGGAGGAGGCTAGGGATGGGATGAGATGACCTTGTGATCCATCAAGTTCAATCTTCTCAGGTCAGTTTCCTTTCCCACCACAAAAATCACATTCATAGGCCACTCATTGTATTAATGCTTAGGTCTCATTTGAAAAAGTTCACCTTCTTGTATCTTGGACAGCAAGTATTCATTCTCCCCCCACTTGCATCACTGCCTTGGTGGGAGTAGGAAGCCCAGCCTTGCTCCCGGACAGCTACTGCTGAATTTGAACTATCAACCCTGTGGGCTGCAGCCCTGCACACAACCACGGCACCACCAGGGCTCAGCAGCAAGTATTAATTTAAATGTCAAATCAGACAAAAAACTTGCTTTCCTCTTTCTCTCTACATACATAGCTTGTCGAAAAGAATTAAATTAAGCTATTTTGCATTCTGAATTTTCACTAAGAATCTCTTATATTAGAACCTTTCCATTCAAAACCCTTACACTCCTATACAGCCAGAGTGAGTCTGAAATATCATAAACTCTTACAGTATGTCTTACTTATTCAATCACTCAAGTGACCAGGTAAACAACTAAACTTCAGGAATTCACAGAAAAGTCGATGCTCTAACATTGACAAATGGTATGATTCCCTCCCCTACCTCCACCATGCATGTTGCACATTATTTGTTAAGTTTTTCCATGTAGTTTGTGATTTTCTCTTTAACAGTAAGAAGACCTCTAATACATATAATCAGGTGTGGGGAGGAAGAGTCGATGGAACTGGAGCGCTCCGAATGGTGCAGCGACAGAAACCAGCCATGAGGGATTTCATTGTTCTTACCAACAGACAACTGCTGGGGTGTAGAGGCAATGCATTGCCCACCAACTGTTACTGGGGCTATGCTTCTCTCTCCCCTCACCCTAACATGTGAAAGTACTTGCTTTGATTGGCCTGATCACAAACCCAACCCAACCCACTGCCAGCAAGCTGATTCTGACGTCACGTGATCCTACACAGGGATTCCACCACTGTAATCTTCATGGGAGCAGCGAGCCTCATCTTTCTACCAAAGAGCAGCTGGCAGGTTTGAACTGCTGCTCTTGCCGTCACCTGGCCCATGTCTAACTCAGAGGGCCTCTAGAGCGAGCAACTTTAAAGTTTTTACTGAGTCTATATTTTTGTTTCATGTTTTATGATCCGCCCCCTCCACCCAATAAGTACCACTTCTTTGCTCCCTAACCCTGTAACTACTCATTTACTTTTGTCTTAATGCTTTTCATCTATTTTAGGTATTTCATAAGCAGGATCATACACCATTCATCTTTTTTTGTCTGCTTATTTTGCTGCCTATGCTTTCAGACTCATCCACATGGCGGTATGCATAAAAATGTTTTTTATGCTTTTTTATGGTTAGTGATGAAAATTCCGTTATTATGCACATACCACCCTTTGTTTAGTTTATTCATTTACTGGTTGTTCCTATCTGTGGGCCATTAGTGATTATGCTTATAAATGAAACGATTCCTACATTTTGTGTTAGGGGAAAATAAGAGAGAGCCACCAGTAGGTAAAACCTACTGGTAAAGCAAAACCTTTACACTATTACTATTATGGGCACCGTACAGTCTTAAATTCCCCACCCCTCAATTATAGTTATTGCTTTAGATCAAGTTTTAGGAATATTTTGAATGTGGACAGGGCTTTTAAAATTTTTTGTTTAGATCCAGAAAATAGAAGACATGACAAACACAATGATTTATATGTGATTTCATTTTCTAAGTCTTCATTCTTATCAACTGGACCTCAGATAGAGTATTACTTTAACACAGGAAGGACTCAGCACAGCAGAGGTCTCTGAAGTTGGCTATTGTGACTTTTACTTGTCACAGTTTCTTCTCTCTTACTCATTAAGATGTTCTTGTCAAAGAATTACGGTTTAACTTGAAATGCCACATTAGAAAGCAATGCTCAAACATTCTCTTACTAAATACATCACACACAGTGTGAGGGTCCGCGCCAGACACTCCTCAAACCAGATGGCTGACAGTAGCCCCCAGTAAGCCCCACCTGTTGGCATCGGCACACTTGACAAGAATGGTGTCCACGACGGGTCGGAGGAGTCTCTGAAGTTTGATTCTTTCTGCCAGACTGTGGCAAGGAGTATACACCAGCATGGCGCGTAACGTTTTCTGGGGAGAAAAAAATCCGACTGTCAGCTCAGTCATCTAAAAAGGATTGAACAATCTGAGCAACACAAGGCATGGTAGGAGCAGACTGAAGTCCACAGATTAAACATGACATAAAAAGAAAGTTGAAAAAATAAATACAAGGAGGCTTCACAAAGTTCACGGAAGAATGCCATTTGCTCTGAATTCAACTTTTCTACAATATTTGAAGCCCCTTCATAAGTAAATGAGGTACAAAAAGAATTATCCCCCCCCCACCAAAAGTAGAATTTCAATTAGTAAATTGTAGATGAAATTTTAAAAACATCTAAAGTCATCTGGCATAAAAATTTAGTCATAGCTGTTTGCAGCAAGAAAGACCCATAAATGGATGCTAACAACACTGGGAAATTTTATGGTGATATTTAGTTTCAAATTCTCTCTCCATAAGACCATCTTACTTACAAGGGGAAATAGATGTTCCAGGGGAAAAAATCCATTTTTAAGCAATGGTCAGCATTAATATCACCAGTAACAAGCCAGAGCAAGTCATATCCCCTGTCTCCTGGTCCCTGGTGTGATGCACCCAGAAGGCTATCACATCAGTCTTGTGACAGTCATGTGCTTATGATAATTTTATGACTGAAACGTAGGGGTGAGGTCTAGCCTATTAATCTGGAGATAGCCATTGAGTGGCCAATGAGGCCTCTGTGTGGGCATGGCTTTCTGATACGTCTGGGAAATCTCACGATATTTCCCTTGTGAAGATGAGAAGCTATCTTCCCCAGTTGTTGGGAGTTAAGTCTCAGAG
Organism: Nesogale talazaci; assembly: GCA_004026705.1. Taxonomy (NCBI): domain Eukaryota; kingdom Metazoa; phylum Chordata; class Mammalia; order Afrosoricida; family Tenrecidae; genus Nesogale; species Nesogale talazaci. The sequence continues at coordinate 60,178 of PVJH01011190.1, read as the reverse complement.
ACGATGAATCACGGGCAAGACAAGATGGCAGCGTCTGAGGAGCCAGAGAAGCCACACGGCTTTGCCCTGATGGAGCCAGACCTCTGAGGCTGGAGAGGCCACGTGGGGATCACTGTCAGCGATGAGTTGCTTCTGCCACCACTGGGTACTGTTGATGGACTCTGAGCCCTGGAAGCGAGGAGCCATGGGGGAGACCCCTGCCAGCGCTGGGATTCTGCACCCACTGACCTGTGACTTTGTGAGTCAGAAAGAGACATTATAGACTGGTATCAGGCATATGGGCTAATATCGAACTTAGGACTTTGAACTGGACTGGGTGGGATGTTTTCTCAGTGTTCCATTCCTTTTGTATATAAACCCTTTCCTTATATCCATATGCGTGTCTATGAAATTTGTTCCTCTAGTCTACCCAGCCTAACACAGTCTCGTGGCATGCCTTCCCCAAATCCACACACTCCAAGTTTAATCACATGGATGCATCACACAAACTCACACGGACGGACGATGAGTCAATGACAATGGCTAGTCCTCTTCAAAAATAACGTGTTAAAAAAAAAATCCAGTCCAAGGAAAACAAAAGATTGACTGAGGAACCGTCCTCAATGGAAGACATGACAAACGTGATTAATTTATTCTCAACTGTACGCTTGATCAGAAAAGGCAGATCAGTAGGATACAATGCAATCTGTATATCAATAAATTAGACTATTGTACCAGAGCATCACTAATTTGCTGCTTATTATAATAATCGTGCTGTGGCCACGTAAGATGCCAACATTTGGGGATTTTGAATAACAATGCCTAAAATACAGTCAATGTTTTTACAATCTGCCAGACAGTATGGAGGATTTTCCGATGGTCTCCTTTCAACCCAGGAGTTGAGTATTTAAATAACTTTATTAGGTGTGGAAATGACAGTGCAACAGGATGAGCAGCTCTCAGCAGGTCCCGCTGCTGGGGAACAAAAGAAGCCGAATGTCAGTCCCAGTCTCCACATTCAGATCTCATGCCAACTGCATGGACTGGTCGTGGTTTAACCAGCAAGGGGCTCACGGGTCCCTGCTTGGAAGATAAATTCCAAGGGCATGGGTCTTAATGCCAAATCTAGAATCATCGTACCACACTACCTCTCATTAAGTACAGTTGTGAAAAAGACCGAAAGCGTCAAAGTAGAGAAACCAGTGAGTTTTGGAAGAGCAGGGAAGGACTCTTCCACAGCAGTATTTCTGAACTTTTGTCACCGTGTCCTTGTAGCCCCCTCTCCCCCTCCCTGCCTGTGGTAATGCCTAGAGACATTCTTTTCTGTTGTGACTATGGGGGGCTACAAAGAGACTCCAGTAAGTCAAGCTCTGGGATGTTGCTAAACACCCTACAGTGCACAGGACCGTCTCCCCTCCACCGAGACCAGTAATCATCTAGTCCAATGTCCTTAGAGGCATGGATGAGAAACTCCTCTCTAAAGGAGAAAGCAAAATTAGCAACTGAAGTGACAAACAGTACAGTGTCTTCACCATTTCACCCTAATTAATGGAAAACATCAGACATGGCAGGCCAGAAAAACAAAACAAAACAGCAGTCATGTCCAGAACAGTCAGTGGAACATTTCTGCATTTTCAACTAAAAATGCGTAACAACTAATCAAAATATTTTACAAATATAAGTTCCCTTCCTTAAATTGTGTATTCATACATCATTATTACCCTACACAAAACAAAACACCCTTCCCAAATCCTAAAAGTATCTTTATTTTGTTATTTCAAAAAGCACTTTTTAAACTTAGTCATCTGTATTATTTGTTTGGAGAAAATGTAGAGAAACAGCAAAACACTGTTGCTCAAGGGGAAAAAGCATGTAAGCACTGGGGTCTACAACTTACCATGGACTCGAGTTATAAGGAAAAGCATTTGGAATGTCTTTTTTTGTTTGTTTTGTTTTGGGGGGGCATCACTGCCCTCAGGTGCTGGGAGTAGGAGGCCCAGCCTTTGCTCCGTGGAGCTGGAATCGAACCTCCATCCCAGTGGGCCGCAGTCCCACGCGCAACCACTACACCACCGGGCTCAGCCCGGAATGTCTTTTGTAGGTATGCTTTATCATTAGCAATATGACTATATACAATGTTGTAACGTGTAATTGGCTATCATTCCCACACCAACTTCCAAAAAGGAAAATGAAAACTATGAAGAAAAGGAGGTATGCTACTTCTATCAGAACTGATTTATGACAGGAAAACAGAACCCTATCCTAAATTAGAGACTGCCTGCATGTTAGAAAATTTGTAGACTGAACAATTTAAGCAAGGAATCCTCATCAGGGGTGGGGTGTTGGGAGACACAGAACTTAATTTCACGTTTTAGTGAACTCCAGACTTTTTTTGGAACCATAAAGGCTGGATGAACCCCTGAACTATTGCCAAGTTAATTTTTAAAGTTTACGCCAAAAATATTCAACTGGGGCCAACTGGACAACAGCAATCGGAACTATTACACAGGAGTCTAAGGGAGGGGAATGGTTTCGCGTTGGTAGGAGAGGAACAGCTTCGCAAAGGAAGGTAAAAATGGATACACAGCTCACGGAATGGAGTCGATGTCACTGACTTCTGTATGTGAGAAATGATGAATTGGTTTACATTTTGCTGTGTGTGTCCTTTTCTTTAAAAAAATCATTTTATCGGGGGCTCTTACAGCTCTTATCACATTACATACATCAATTGTATCAAGCATATTTATACATATGTTACCATCATCATTTTAAAAACATTTCTCTATTTGAGTCGTTGGTATAAGTTCCACTTCTTCCCTCTCTTCTACCCTTGTGAATCCTTGTTCAATTATATATTATTTCGTATCGGATTCTTAACAACAAATACAAATTTAAAAAAGAAAATCTGTACTGATTAAAATCAGCAAAATTCAAATGAAGCTATTAAATGGATGAAAACATTATTTCCTGAGTCTAGAGAATAAAAAATCCACCACTCATATGTCATTTTGTCGTATTGTGTGGTGCTATGTGGGGAAGCTAGCCATGTCACCAGCATTTTAAATACCACCAGGTCACCCTTGGGTGAAAGGTTTCAACAAAACTTCCACGTTAAACCACTTCAGAAGAATGCGATGGGAATGGAAATGACAAGGAGCCAATGGAGCCTGTGGATGAAGAGGCTCTTGTACATTAACAGTGCTGGATGATTTGGAGAACACTCCAAAATACGAAGGAGCCTATTTGAATATACCACGACAGAGAGCATGAAACAGGCCTGGGCAATGTTGTGTTCTGTTACATATAAGACTGTGGAGAGTCTGAACTGGCTCCAAAGCAAGGCACAACACGGGATCAAAAAATATCTGGATTCTTCTAATTAAGAACAGTTATCTAGAAAACACTGGGGGGTGGGGGGAGCCCAATAACTACAATGAAATCTCACAGCAATACAGGTAGGAATAAAGCTACTTACTAAAGCAGCAACGTACACTTTGTAGACTGGGTCAGCACAGACCATTGACAAAATGTTGCAGCATGCCTCCACCACGTCTCCTGAGATACTGGTCTGGGAAGACCCACTAGCAGCCCCAGTGCTTGGGCTGCTTCCACTGCTGCCCCCTGAATTTCCAGTACTCTCCCCATTGGCCAACAGCAGGGCTCCACTGACATCGTGGGAGAGACGCCGGAGGGCCATCTCTCTCACGTTCCAGTTTCTAGAAAATAAGCAGCCGACGAGTTCCATTCCAAACACCTATGTCAAAGAAACACAACAAATTCACCATGAAGAACAAGGCATGAACTTATTTTTGAATTACTAAAGAGAAACTTGACATTGCTTAAATCTGTCACAAATATGTCTAGCCACTTAAAAATCATATACAAAAGTTGCACAGGTAACTATCAAAAGTCATTAATACTTATTAGCATAAGTGAAACTAAGAGTGAACTAAGTTAAGTAATTAGATGCCTAACTGCTGCCTGTACTTTCTTGCTTACAAAAATCATAGTTGTGAAGAAACACATCTCTGTATTCATATTATAGTAGCTGACTGAGAAAAAAAATTGGACCAAATAGAGAAAAGAGCACAAATCTACAAAAGACAAGAAAACAAGCAAAACTTTCAAAATATACAGAATGCTTTTCTTATAGATGACAGCAGTCGGTCCAAGACTTTCAACTATTTGTCTCAAACACCCAAGGTGAAAAACAAGTAAGAACATTAACAAAAGCTAGAATACTGTCACGGCGGAGCAGCGTCCAGCAGCTCAGCATTAGCCGTGTCATCCTTATTACGAGGTCTCTTGAGGGAAAAAGCAAGGCTCTGCGGTGCGATCAATGATATGAACATAAGAAATCAGGTACATTTATAAACTTTTCAGATCTGATTATGTCTACGAATTATTAACATGCTAAGAAAATTAAGCTATTACATTAAAAATCCAGACAAGTACTAGTGTAAGTAACCATAAAGATGCCAATGGAGCCTTGGTAGCACAGTGTTGAAGTGACTGGTTGATAGCCCAAATGTCACAAGTTTGCAGCCACCGGCCAGTCTGAGGGAGACAGATGTGACAGTTTACTTCTATAGATTAGACCCTTGGAAACTCAATGGGGGCAGTTTTACTTGGCCCTAAATGGTTGGCTAAGAGCCTAAATGAAATTACACTGTTACCTTAAAAAAGAACTCAATTGTCATAAGAAGAAAAAGGAAACAAATGCTAGTGATACACAAATCTAATGAGTGACTATTTATAAATTCAGTATTAGTAAGCAAGACTCTCAAGATAATTACGTACTTTATTTCACTAGTATCTATAAGTTAATTAGCCTCTGCTGGAGACATGCAAAGCACTCAGGAAGCCCATGTGGGAAGGAGGTTTGATGGTTTGCAAAAAAAGCTGTACTATGCAAGTTATTTATTTAAAAATATAGTCATCTGGTCTGTAGCCTACATTTTCTAAATAATACATGAAAGAGTCAACAACAAAGAAAAACCGTATGAGGAAAAGACAAGCATACATATAAAACTCTGAATACCGAGCCTGAAAAACCCATCTGAGTTAGGAATGAAGGCAAAGCAATGGGAAGGGTCATGAAAATTAGAATGACTATTACAATGATGACAAGGTCCTGTATTTTTTCATATTTATCCTTTCAGCGTTATGCTATGCTGGGATGAGCCCTGGAAGTACAGTGGTTATGTGTTGGACTGCTAACCACAAGGGCAGCAGTTTGAAAGCACAAGCTGCTCCTCTCAGGACAAGGATGGGACTTGATATTCCCAGGAAAGGTTAGTCTCAGAAACTCTCTACTCTGTTCTATATTCGCTGTGCGTCGGAATCAAGTCAAGGGCAGCGCACTGGGCTTTTTGGTTTGGGTATTAGGTGCTTAAGAGCCCTGGTGGCATAGTGGGTTATACACTGGGCTGCAAACCACAAGTTTGGTGGTTCAAACCCTCAAGATGCTCCAGTGATAAAGCTGAAGCTTTCTGCTCCCATATATACTTAAAGCCTGAAACTACCCAAGGTGTGCAGTTTTACTATCTTATAGAATATGGGGTGGGGTGAAAGAAACTGAGTTCAAATGGCAGCAAATATGATAAATGGCACTAAAAAAAAACTAGCAGGAATGTGGATTGCCTTGAAGGGATTTTTTCTAATATAAACTTTCAGTCTGGTAGCTTAAGAAAAGATGTTTCTAGGGATGGGAAGTTATACAAAAGAAATTTTTGAGATCTACTTTAAGCTCTACAGATAGTTACAATTAATACCAAATTAATACCAATTAATATGAAAATGAAGATTTTTCAATGGAGTAAGAGTCATGATGTAGGCGAGCATTTAAAGTTGTAAATATGCAACCCGCGGGGTTGGTGGTTCAAATGCAGCGGCAGCTCTCCAGAGCAGCGCTGGGTAGCTCCCATGACCACCAGAGGGCAGTGATGCCCACAAAAAAAAGTTTGCAAATAAATGGGGGTAGGGAGGGGAGACATCTGTAGTAAGTGGCCGATGTTTCCTTGAGAAGGGCAAAAGGAAGAACTACCTGAATCCACGGCTCAGCTAAGTCTTTGTACGCAGGAGGGATCTGCTGAGTTCCATAGTGAGTCAGGTTGAGATTGTTTTCTTGGTTCCTTCGCTGTGACCCGGTGACGGGTGGCTGTTGCATGGTTTGCTGCTGTGCAGCTCGGAGAGAAGAAGGGGACTCCACAGGGCTGGACAACTCGTGGCTGAAAGACAATCAACCAAGAAGGTTTGCCAAGAAAATCAACAAGTGTCAGTAACACTCAGAACTTTTCAATCTTCTGTCACACACATATGCCAATCATGAATTTAAAATTATTACCTGTAGAAATCATGTGATCGCCACTTAGACCTACACAGGGGGCATATTAGAGGTTCTCTATTTCGTCTACATTCTTCTGCCCCTGAAAGAAGCATAAAAATGGAAAACTTAGAAAATGCTTAGTGTTAGGGAAAAAAAAAAAGAAAATGCAAATGCTTACGACTGAGTACTTGAATGGATAATTCATGATGGCTAACGTAAGTTTTATAACGCTCAAGAATAACTTCAACACAGGCAAACATGAGGTTAAATTATTCTGATGCTTGTCCCTTGTGTGACCACCTTTTTAGAAGTTATGGTGCTAAGCACCTTCTTTACTGATTTTCTAATCGTCCTATGCCTCATGGAGGCAATGCCATTCCACGTCCTGCTTGGTGTGACCCTCTGACATCTGCTCTAACCTTTCTTTCCAACGTGAACACCAAAGCTACGCTCACATCCCAAGGGCTCCTTCTACCACCATGTGCCAGCCACACTGTCTTGCATTTGACTTAGAACATCCCATCTTTTAACAGAACCTAAACAATCAGTTTGCTGAAGACTTCACATAGGGCCTATGAGTGTCCTTTTCTTCACTCACTAACCTCCCCATAAGCCATGGCCAAACGTTTCAACCTATAGCAAGCTCAGAGAGAAAGCCTGGGGAGAAACAGGGCCACATACAAATTGACATGCAGTGGTGGTGCAGCTTGTTCCTGCAGCCATCTTCACACACGGTGAGGCTTTCTTCATCAAGCATGCCCAACAAGCAAATAGGGCACATCTGCTCTTCCTCATCTTTTATACTGCAGGGAAGGAAAGAGAAAGCACTAAGCACACAGTAGGAACAGCACATGAATTAATGCCATATGAGGGGAAAAAATGCTGCTTGCTTATAATATGTACACATTAACCAAAAACTTTAACAATTTGAGATGTTTCTTTTCTCATAACAATATACAGTAATTTTACTTATTCATCCATTCACTATATAGTAATTCAAAATGAGATTTAACTTCCCTGTGTATTGACAGATTATGGGGATGAGCTAACCTGTTCTAACTATGAATGCAATTCAACAGTGAACTATTCATCTTATGCTTATAGAAGATTTATGGCATTGCAAAACATTGTTCTGTTACCAACTGCCTCTATAAACAACGGCGTCCTTGGTCAAAAATGGATGATTCCTGGCTATCATTAATGAACATTTTGCTTAAATATTCCATAGAAGGCTCCTGATCAGGAGAGCAGAAACTTAGAATGGCATTCCAAATTATCACAGACCTTAGCATGGAAAGTAGATGAACCCTGAAACTCCTGCCCTGAGATAGTCATTACTAATGGGATCTTACCTTACACCATTTTGTTTAATGAATTTTACAGTTTTAGATCATCTGACTGACAAACATTCAAAGGACGGGCCCCGTCTGGCATTGACAGTGGCAGAGGAAAGCAGGTTCTCTCCCACAGACGGTGCTTGTAGGCGTCCACAAGCAAATCTGTGAAGGGAATTTGCTTTCTTCTTCATATGTTAAATGTACAGAACTGTTAACGGAAAATTCTATTTCTAGGACAGTTTCTTACCTAAATATCTAAAATTTTAAAAATGAAAATTTATAATAATTTCCAAAGAACAAAATTAGATATACTGAATGCCTGCTAATTAAAAGCAAGTGCGAAATAAATTGTGGTACATCAACACAATTTTATAGTCATGAAAAGAAAGGAACCTATCTTTTCGTGTTTGCTTGGGAAAATATTTTTTACATACTAAGTTAAAAAAAAAACCATCAAAGAATCTGATTGTTGTGTGCATCTGTTAAAGCATGATTTTGTAAATGTCAACCAGGCAGAGTTTTTGTCTCGTAACTTCCTGGATCATCTGTATTTAAGCACTGTGATAATTTCCTTTCAGTACACCGCTTTAGCTAATCCTTAGGAAGTGTTGTCTGATTCTAAATTCTTTTGTTTCTTGAATAAATTTTTTTTTGGGGGGGGCATCACTGCTCTCCAGCGGTGGGAGTAGGAGGCCCAGCCCCACTGTTGGAATTGAACTTCCATCCCAGTGGGCCGCAGTCCCGTGCACAACCACTACGCCACCGGGGCTTAGCCCTTGAATAAAATTTTTTTTTTTAGGCATCACTGCCCTCAGGTGGTGGGAGTAGGAGGCTCAGCCTTTGCTCCTGGGAGCCGGAATTGAACCTCTATCCCAGTGGGCCGCAGTCCCGCGCACAACCACTACGCCACCGGGGCTCAGCCCCTTGAATAAAATTTTTAATTAAAAAAAAAACCCATCGTCACAGATCAAAATATGGCATGACTCTGTGCTTGTTTGAAAAAATTGCAAGAATGATAATGTGTGTGCAGTTTTATTTTGTTGCTTTATATAACTTTTTTTTTTTTTTTAGGCATCACTGCCCTCAGGTGGTGGGAGTAGGAGGCTCAGCCTTTGCTCCTGGGAGCCGGAATTGAACCTCCATCCCAGTGGGCCGCAGTCCCGCGCACAACCACTACGCCACCGGAGCTCAGCCGCTTTATATAACTTTTATCTATTTTTCAGAGTCCATAAGATATACATAAATCAGTTACAAATAGTAACAAAATAAAAACCTGTAAATAGTTCAGCTTTATATAATTCTTAAAAGTGTTATCAAAACTACTAAAAGTAATGATTCTTTGTGGGGCTAGAGCAGAGAGGGCTTTTACACTCTTTTCACAGGTTTTGTTTGTGTGAGTTTTCATCATGTCCAATGAATGGCTTTTAGGGCCCATAAGAGCATTCCAGCAGAGAGATCAGGCGGGGCACCATCATAATGAGCTTGTGGCAGCGCTGCTGACTTCAGTGTTTGAGAAGACACAGCCCACGGCCTTCCGACCCTTACCAAGCCCTGACTCTCTGGTGAGCCCATGCTTCCCACAGGGCACAGCGCGGCCGTTCTACCACTCAGTTACAATTCCTGACAAACACGTTTGAGTGACTGACGACAGCAAAAGAACTAGTTTTTTTCAGTGCGCAAAACACTCTCCAGCAAAGCTGAGCAAACACGTCAGCAATGTCATCTACTGTTGATTTGAAGGAAGGCACACTTATTAGTGTCTCTGTCTCCCAGTTTTTCCTGCCTGTTTTATTTGTAGTATGAAACTGTGTGGAGTGGGGAAAAAACTTGTCAAAACATGCAGGCAGCAATGGGGAAAGTCGACAGCAATATTCCAGAAACGATTTGTACAACAGCGTACAATAAAAATACTGATGACAGAAATGCTCAGTTCTGCTAAGGGGGAAGACAAAGAAGTTTTCTAATGTCCCAGACAACCCAGAACATGCTATAATTCTAAAATAAATTCATTTGGGAGGGGGGGAAGAGGAGCTGATACCAAGGACTCAAGTAGAAAGAAAATGTTTTGAAAATGTTGATGGCAACATATGTACAAGTGTGTTTAATACAACTGAATGATTGTCTTATGATTTGTACGTGGCCCCCAATAAAATGGTTAATAATACAATTTTAGGACCCTTATAAAAAATACAAAGATTCACACATGAACAGACCTCTCTAGATTCCTCTCCTCACCCCGCAGTTATGGTATCAGCAGTTCTCTAACCTTCATGAATTCTGAGAGTTCTAATAACTAAAACATCGATGGGATGAAGATGGAACTTAATCCTAAAGCCAGTGCTTCTTGTACGTCCCGGGGGAGCCCTAGTAAGACAAGCCACTCTCCTTTCTGAAATATCAAATCTTTCTTGTTGGAAGGCCTCATTTTTAGATAGAAACCAATCAAACAAGTACTCCAAGAGAGAAAGAAAAGGCATGGATTTTTATGATAAAACTAGTGCTGTCACTCAGTATAGAAACCTACACTAAAGAGTAACTTTTGAAACTGCACCACTTCTCTGAGTATATCATAACCATGGGTACCGCCTTCCATTGCAGGATGCTTCTGAGCAGGCCTACCTCCTGTAAGAACAGAAGAAGACAACACAGCAGGCGCCTGGGACACAGTAAGGACTGGAAATTGGCAGCCCCTTATTACGACCAGGGATTTTCAACCTCGAGATTTGACTTTTTCTTATGAATGATGATAAAAATGGACATTCAGTATCTTCTCACATTAAATGTAACCTTTTGGATAAAATCGTCTTATTTATTCTCATCTTTAATACGCCATCTCTTTTAACTAGAAAACTAAGCTCCAATGATTAAATAATTTTATTTAAAAATACCCCTGCATGAAAAAGCAACACTGGATTAATGCTTCAATGCCTTGAAAAGTACTAACCTGTTTTCTGAACTAGATGTAGAAGTACTAGAGGATGACAATGTATGGGAATTTGACATGCGTGACACAAACTTCTGGATGGTGTTACGGGATGGAGCTTTGATCCTTGAGCTACGCCTACTGTGATATTTCTGGAACAGACTCTCAACCTAACATTGAGAAAAGACAGGAACAATGACATCTGCACCACAGTTATACATATGAAAGAGGCTTATGGGTTTTATTTATCGTTTTCCACAAGCTTATTTAACTGCTTCAAAAAGTGATACACACAGCTTACGGTGTCAGCATTTTAATTACAGGAAAACTTTCATTTTTATTTTGATTTTAATTTAGAATAAAAAATCTGACTTGCCAATGGATCAGAAGAGAACTATTTACAAGCACCAAATTCTTACATACCTCCATGCCTTGAAAGTGGCCATTCATCTATTTAAATATAGGGCATATGGCACATTTTCAGGAATAAATTAAAATGTGTTGGGAATTTAATGATAAAGCATTTATGTACATATCTTTTAAAATACCTCAAAATTCTTTAATGTTTTCCTCCACAACATTGGATCTGAAGGTTCTAGTTGAAACACCCGGAGCATAACAAATAACAGATGAATACAAAATGTTCCACGTCCACAGCTGCAGTTCTAAAAGGTGAAAAGGGAAGCCGTCGTTAAACAAATACGTGGCTCTACCAGAACTTCTATTCGCCATATCCACGTAGATCCTTGTTTATGCTGCCAAGTCTTCTATGAAGTTAAACACTTTATTGTCCTTATTAATGCAGAGAGTCTGGCCATATCCAGGAGTGAGTCTTACTTTCATGGAACTGATTAAATTTGTATCCTCAAGCACACTACGCCACAGTAAGATTCTGCGAACTGCGTTAAGTGAAACTCTTTCTGGCAAGGACCCTCTGAGCCCCGGCGGCAGCACAGTGGCTGCGTGAGGGTTGCTAACCGCCAGCAGCTCCACGGGAGAAAGAGGGGCCTTTTGCTCCCTTAAAGACGTACAGCTTCGAAACGTCAAAGGGGCAGTTCTGTGCTGTTCTACATGACCCATGAGAGTCAGGGCTGACTGCCTGGCAGTGGGTTCATTTGCTCTAAGCAATGAACTGATCTGAATTTTAGAAAGATGCAGTGTAGCAATTTGAGTCAGTAGTAGATACCACACCACCATGAAAAGAAAAAGCTCACAACTGGCCCAGTAAGTAACACCATAAAAGCACAGAAAGACTAAAGCCGTCAAGGATTTAACTTTACTTGAATTCATCATCGCCGTTCATGGAAACAGCCATCAGAAAATCAAATGATTATTATACTGTTGCAAAAAACCTTCTAACGTAATAAAAAGCAAAGACGTCACGTTAAGGAGCAAGATACTGTTTAATTCAAATCCTTGTGCTTGGAAAAGTGGAGGGACCATGAAAGTGAGGAAAAAAAGATGGAGTGAGACAGCAGCTGCAACGATGGGCTCAAACAAAAGAATCCCTGCAAGGACGGCGCAGACCCTGGAGGTGTTTCATTCCGTTGTTCATAGGCTAACACGCACGAACTGGAACCAACTCAAAGACACCCCACAACACAGTGCAAGTCATACTTCCAATTGCTTCATAGGCATGCAATACAGAAGACCAGAGAACTGGTGCATGTGAATGGCGGTGTTGACAAAGAACACAGAAGACACCATGGCCCACCAGCAGCAGGAACAAGTCTGCTGGGAGTACAGTCAGAATGCTCCTGACAAGCCAGGACGCTGAGAGTTGTGACGGACACTTGGCACGTGTTCTCAAGCGAAACGACGCATCCCTGGAGGAAGACGCTATGCTTGCTAAAGGAGAGCATCAGCAAGACAGGTGCCCCGCAGCGAGGCGGACGGACACAGCGGCGGCAACGAGAGGCGTGGTGCACGGTTAGGCAGCACTTGCTTTCTTCTGTTGTACCAAAGGGTGCTCTGAGTCGGACCCAACGCGAGGACATCTACCAACAGAAACAAGCGGGTACTTGTGAAAAACCCTACCTGAGGCCCAATGAACACTCTGTATTTATTGTCTGGGCTGTCCCCTCCGATCAGGAAAGAGTTGGGTCCTATCTGCTGCAGGAGGTACAGCCGGGCCCGCATCACTTTGCTAACGCGGCGGTTGGTTTCTTCAGGGCTGTATGGCGAAAAGCCATCTGGCGAAGGGGCTCTTCGGGGTGGTGTGATTCTTCCGCTCTGAAACTTGAAAACATTGGTATTTTTAAGATAAGACGAATTCCTCACTTCTACATGGAAGAATTTTATAGCTGCGTAATACACGATATTTTGCAGCAATGACTCATTACCTACACTATAGATAAAACTGGGCAAAATGTTTTTGTATGCGCTCAGTCAGGCCTAAATTGTTGCTAAATTGTGACTGAGAAGACACACCATGTGGCAACTTGAAAAGTTCTCCTGGAAACATTCGAGTTCTTTGAAAAGTATTGTATAAACCAAAATGAAAAACTTCTATCACACATACACACACATATCACAAGCAAGCAGAATGACTTGTGTCTACTTGTGTCTGATGGTAAAGATGACACACCCGGCTCCTCGCATTTTACCACCTAAACGCCTGTAACAGGCAATTTAAGCACAGGCTTATGGAGTTCCTGCCCTGGCACACACTGTAGAGAACGAGCACTCACAGATCTGGGGCTAGAGCCGGGAGGGGAGCACTTTAATAGCCTTGTCGGATAACTACAAACATTCTTTAGTATTACACCAAAGCTTGACAAGCGGTTTCTTAAAGGCAGTAGCAATTTGGAATCTGAGCCCATAACAACTATTTTTTCTTCCTCTGTTACCAAAATCCTGGTGGCATATTTTGCCCTCATAATTTATCTGTTCATAAATGCATCCCTATGCACTAGCTCACTAATGCACATCTTCCAAATGTTGACATACTTCAGTGTACAAATGTTAGAAAAACAAAACAAAAAACTCACGTTTGATAACGCCACCAAATTCAATAGAAAAATGTATTTTTCTATTGTATTCAAGTATTCAGCATACATGTATATTTTCCAAAAATTGTAGCCTTAGTCAGCAATTTCCATTTTAACAACAGGGAAAACTACTGTCCCTTGTTAGCCCTGAAATGGCAGTCTCAATTCATTTCTAGGAAAATAACCAGTCTGCTAGATGTTCTTTCAGATAAAAATTTTATTCCATGAAGAAGCAACCAGTTCACTTTGCAACTCTAACAATCGTACCACTGCTTTTCCTCCTGATGGCTGTTGTACTTGGTATGACCAGATGCTCGAAGCAGGCTTCCCATCTCAACAAAGACATTCAGTAAAGGATGTACTGGCACCAGTCCCTAGAGAAGGTTCTCGTGCTTGGTACAAGAGAGGGTCCCCAAAACAGAGGATGGTCCTCAGTGAGATGGACGGGCTCAGTGGGGGCAGCAATGGGCTTACAGGTGGACCCAAGTGGGAGGAGGGTGCAGGACCAGGCAGCGTTTCCTCCTGTTGTACACAGGTCACTATGTGTTGGAACCAACTCGACTGTACCTAATAAGTTTCTGCTGCTGCCTCAAAGGCATGCTTTTTTAAAAAAGATGATCAGTTTATCGGGGGATCTTACAACAATCCATACATCAATTGTATCAAGTATATTTGTACATAGGTTGCCATCATTGTTTCTAAACACTTACTTTCTATTGAGCCCTTGGTATCAACACTTCTTCTCCACGCCCCCCCCCCCCCACCTCGTGACCCCTTGAAAAACTTATAAATTATCATTATTTTCATATCTTACACCAACCACTGTCTCTCTTGTTCCATCTCCTTGGTGGGTTTGTGTGTGCATGTGTAGGGGGCGGGTGCTGGTGGTTATGTGTTGGTTATTGTGATTGGTTTCCTTTTTCTCCCCCCTCCTCTACCCAATCCCTGTTAAAGGCTTTAAACCTTCAACACCTTTCCCCTACACCACTGGTAGTGCTACTCCCATTTCTGTTCCTGAGGGTTTTACCTGACCTGTATTCCCTACGTCTATCTATTCCTGTGCACATGCTCCGGTCTAGCCCTCAGTGAAAGACAGTACTGGGGTCATGATTGTGGCAGGGTAAGGAAGCCTCAAGGAACCAGAGGAATGTTGCTCGTCCCCTCAGTGCTTTACTGAGCCTCGATTGACTCATCCCTTCTTTGTGACTCTTCTGTGAGGGATGTCCCATTGTCTACAAATGGGTTTTGGGTCTCTGCTCCGATCCTCTTTCTCAACAATATTTTTTGGTTTGCCTCAAAGGCATTCTTAAGTGAAACTGGTTGCTTTCTGTTCTTTAGCAGCCAGTATGTGACAGTGAAGAACACAATTTTGAATGCCAGTGAACTTAAGACAGACCTTTCTGCGTTATGGACCCTCAGAATTGGCCTCCTAGCCCCGTGACCAGAGTGCTCAAATTGATAGCTGTCCTTGATGTTTTATAAAGAGTGCAAACTGCTGATATTTGTTGGGGCATAACTTACAGGAACAGGGGAGACCCTCTTCCTCCGTACTCCGGGTGATTCCGACTTGACTGTGCGGCCAGATGGGGAGCTGCCAGGAGAAGGGCTGCGGCGGCCTTTGGGGGCCGGTGACGTGGCACTGGCCTGGCCCTCTGCGTGGGGCTCGGCTGTCGAACCACTAATTTCAGATCCATCTCCTTTAACAGGGAGCGGTTTTACCACCTGTACCAAAATTGTCCAAATTATTTAAAAATACTCGCAAAAAGTAAAGTAAGTTAGAGCACAACAGACTAAGAAATGAACTCAATTTATTTTCATTATGAACTACTATAAAGATAAACCAGATAATATATCAACCTGGTCTAGGTGCATTGGCTATAACACTTACTAACAGGTTACCGATTATAATTTTATAATTGGCATTATATTTTATAAGACAATGTGCCCCGTTTTTCTTTCAAAATCAACTAATGTTAGAAAACAAATGTGAAAACAAGAACTATGATGGCTACAGTCAATGTATCTGTATATAAGTTTTTTTTTTTTTTGGGGCATCACTGCTCTCCGGTGGTGGGAGTAGGAGGCCCAGCCCCACTGCTGGAATTGAACCTCCGTCCCAGTGGGCCGCAGTCCCGCGCACAACCACTACGCCACCGGGGCTCAGCCCATAAGTCAAGTTTTTAAAGCACATTTAAAATGCAATTTTTTGGGCAAAATTAGGTGCCTTGGCTGATATTTGGGTCGGTTTATACCCGAATATATATAGTTCTCAAATAGATAAAAGTAGGTGCACTTTCTTGGTCACCTATTATTTCAAAAAGCATAATCTTGGGGAAAAAACAGCATAATTTCAAATGCTCAAAAATAGTTAAATTGATGAATATAAAGTCATCTTGGTTTTCTCCAACATTTCATTACAATAGATACAAAACATATGTACATCAAAAACAACAAAATGCCACCAGAGGTTTAAAGACCAATGTGTCTCTCTTAAGGGCTGTATTTAATAACAAGGGCTCTTAGACCTAATCCAACCATGACCACAAGTAGCCCGAGCTCAGCGTCCCACTGGCCCTCTGCTGCTCCTGCTCTGGAATCGATTTACCACAATAAGCTGCTTTGTGCTATTTTGTGTGATACTTTCATTTTATTTATTTTGCTGGAGCTTTTTGCTCCCAGAGCGATCTCTGTTAAGTTTTGAGAACCATTTGGGTATCAGTTACAGAGAACATGATAAAAAAAAAAACATATAGATGAACAATTAAGACTTCCCAGGTAGCCTGTAAACTTCTGAAGGACAACAGAGAATCTGTGAACCATAAATGCCAGGTCATGCCTATGTCTTACTCCACACATCTCTTCCTCACCCTGCCAGTCCTGCATAGGGATTAGACTCAAATAGCTGCACTGTGAGCAGACGCAAGAATCAAACAGGCAGAAAACAAAAACTTGACCCTAAATAACCTGGGAGCCCAGAGCTGATTTTACTGTTCACAAAGTCTTCTTCCTCTCGATAAGAAAGCAATTTGTCTCCTGGACTGTATTGTCACTTTCTATAAGAGGTTTCAACAGAAACATCTCTTTCTAAATTAGAGAGAAAGATCAAAACCCCAAACCAAACTCACCGCCACTGAGTCATGGTGACTGTCTAGGGCAGAGTAGAACTGCCTCACAGATTTCTGACTTGTAATTCTTTGCGGAAATACAAAACCTTATCTTCCCTCCCACCCCCCAGAAGAGGCTAGTGGTTTTCCAACTGCTGACCCTGTGACTAGCAGCCTAATATGTAATCACTATGCCAACAGCCTCCCTAAGTTAGCAAGTACAAAATACATTCTCAAGAAAGGATTTTAGCTACTGACATTAGAGGGCAGTGTTGCTTTACCCATTAACTCTACACCAAGCCAAGGCTTCGCTCCTGGGACCGGGTCAGGTCTGCTTCCAGGATCGAATGGCCGCGGTGCTAGCTATCTTTGAATACAAGCGGTCAGCAGAGGGGCAACTAAAATGACGGCATGTAGAGGAAGAAGAGAGGCGGCGGGGATGTGCTGAGCTCACTCCTCTGCTGGGACCCCCAGCCACTCACCACGGGGCCTCTCCGGTTCCTCCTTTCGAGCCACTCGTGCTTCCAGGCTGGCATGCAGGTGGCCTTCAGCTTCTCCCTGATCATTCGCTCCTCTGGGCGATCCTCCATCTTCTGCAACCCCTTGAGCGTTTCTTTAGTCTCCATCTCTCGACTGAAATGAGGGGGGAAAGGGAGACGTTTTACATACATTGAAAACAACCTCCAAGAACAGAGTGCTTTTATTTCACTTCTCCATTCGACACCTAACTAAAAGAAGGCCGAAAGGTGGGAAGTGAGCCCGCTGCCTACCAGCTCTGTGTCACAGAGGCGGAAAGAGCAGTGCAATACACATTACAACAGAGCTGAACCCTGACAATGCCAGAGGCTGAGACAGGCCAGGCGCAAAAGGCT
Organism: Nesogale talazaci; assembly: GCA_004026705.1. NCBI lineage: Eukaryota > Metazoa > Chordata > Mammalia > Afrosoricida > Tenrecidae > Nesogale > Nesogale talazaci. Next base: position 42,645 of record PVJH01011190.1, on the reverse strand, counting down.
AATATGTTAGGACCCACTTAGATGAAATATAAAGAATATGCATTGAGGGAAAGACTTCATCCACAGCAGTGGGCGGCTCCAGTATGTCAGGGCGGGCAGACTAGAGCAGCAGACCTGGCGATCTACTCCTGGAGGGGGGCCAGGGAAACCCCAATGCACCCCCACTGCCCCATCGCAGGGCTGGCACAGGGCCAGGCAACATGTTGTTCTGTTGTGTGCTGTGTTGCCACGAGTCAGGGGGTCAAGGTCTGGAAGTTGACAATGTCAATCCTGCCCAGGGAAGAAAGGGGAATGGCGTGCTATGTTTCATTAAAATAAAAATCCAAACTAACAAATGTAGTAAATGTGAACTATAAGATATTCTACTGCTGACTTTTAAACATGGAGAGAACTGCCTGATATCACGAGTTTAAGAAGGTGCAGGCTTGTGAGCATATGAGCGATGCACAGTGGGTGAGCAACCACTAAGCTGAACGTTGAGACTTGAGCCTACCCTGTGGCTTCGTGCCCACGCAATCTGCTGCTCTCTAGGCCACAGGGAGGCTCTAAAATCGGTTCTGCTGATGACTGCACAACTCTTTTAAATATACTTATTTTTTGTTTGGTTTTTCGGGGGGGGGGGGGGCATCCCTGCCCTCTGGTGGTCGTGGGAGCTGCTCCTGAGAGCCGCCCCTGCATTTGAAACGCCAAGCCCGCGGGCTGCAGTCCCGCACTCAACCACTTACGCCACCAGGGCTCAGCCCTAAATATACTTATTAACCCGCGGAATTGTAGGGTATGTGAAAGATAGGCCTATGGAACTGTTAAAAATAAGACAGTGTTACAACGCAATACATAAATAATCGATTATAGCAAAGTAAATTCTATGGAGCGGTTCTACATGGCTACAAGTGAGGGTATCAGGAGTTAGAATCAACTAGATGGACCCCCACCCCCACCCCGCCTTTTCTCCTCCAGGTAGTTAACAAAACGAATGTCAAAAACTGCATTAATAAACACAGTTAACAAACATAACACTGTTCTAATTTTATCGGGGAGGAAGATTGGGCATCAACTTCCACACAGCAGCTTGGGAACCCTGGGAAGGAGGACAGTTCTACTCTGCCCTATAGGGTCACTATGGGTCAGAACCAAGTCCATAGCAATGCGCTTTCTGCTGTTACTGCTTTATTGCTGTGCTAACATGCCAAACCAAGTTGACAGCAATGTGGGTCTTTCAACATGCTCAAAAACATAATAAGTATTTAGGATGGTATGTACTACTCTTTGTCCTAGCATGCAAGAATGAGGCGGTGGATGGTGCCTCTAAAGCTTGATGGCCTTGTAGAAAGAAAGTGTTTTGGAAATGATGACGGTAACATATGTACAAATGTGCTTGATACAATTGCTGTGTGAATTGTTGTAAGAGCCCCCAATACATCTGGGGGGGAAAGACGTTTGACCTTAGCAACCCTGTGGAGAAGTTGTGCTCTGTGCTGAGGGAGGCCAGGCGCTGGAATGGACTCCGTGGCCCTGGGTTTGGTTTGGGGCCGGCCCCAGTATTATGAGGAATTTCAGTCAATATAAGCAGGATAAAGAGGATCTACGTTCACTTTCTGAAATGAACTAAGTAGTTCATGAATTAAGTGAAGTCCAACTTAGTACTTTTTTCAAAGTCACAGCAATTAAATTATATTCTCAGAGAACATTCCATGGCACAATATTTGAAGTTCTCCATTTCCAAAATGGAAAATTTATCTGGCACAAATATTCTGAATGATACAAAATCATCTCTACACTAGTAATTTTTCAGAATTAAACTGTACACTGGGAGAAGCAACAATTTAAAAAATACTAGTTTCAATAAGAACTTTGGAAAAAGCCTATAAAAACATAGAACCAACTTTCCTAGAGTGATAGGAAAAGGAAAGAACCCAGGAAATACCAATGATGATAACCTCGCGTTTCCTAAAGTCAAATTCAAACTCCTCTAGGGATTTTCCACTAATCATAACCATTAACCACATCTTCAGTGAGGCGCAGCACATTGCCCCAGAAAGGAAATGGTTAACTGCTTTTCCTGCAGCACCAGTGTCCAGAAGTTTGGGGATGCCAGTATGCTAAGAACCTCTGTGGCAGAGACTGGTCTAGGTATCTTCAGGAATGCAAACAGCACATACCATTTTGTACAATTTGAAACTTGCAAGTGTGCGTTAAGACTCCATATGCATTAACATATTTCTATCACACAAATATAAAAATCTGTCACACACATTGCTCTAAAATATAAATGCTGTGTGTGTGTGTGTGTGTGTGTGTGTGTGAACACAGGAGGAAAGGAAAGCAGTAGAGGGGGAGGGAGAAGCAATAAGAGGGAAGAAGAGACATAGTGGGGATGAGAGGGAAGAGAAGTGAGAGACGGGAGAGAGGAAGCATAGAAAGGAGGTAAAGGGAGGCGATGGAAATGGAAGGAGGGTAGAAAGAAATGTTTTCTCATAAACTTGCTGCGTTCATAAATAAAAAGATGCTCAGGTTTACAGGCAATCAAATTTGTGGGCTTTTTGAACATAAAAAACCCCACCTGGAAGTATTTAATTTTAAAACCTACGGGGTTTCCCCTCCAGTAACAATGCTGTAGGGTGTGGCTAGGTTTCCAGAATGTTGTTGTTGGGTGCCTTGTGTCCGTCCCCACCCATAGCAACCCTTCCGACAACAGGACGAAATGCTGCCCAGCCCTGCACACGCCTCACAGCTCTCTCGGGTGTGAAAGCCTGATGCAGTCTCAGTGTCCATCTGTATCCTGGAGGGTCTCCTGGTTTTGCTGACGCTCCTACCAAGCGTCCTTCTTTGGGGACCCACCCTTCCTGAGAGTAAGTCTAAAGTACAGGAGACAGTCACTCCATTTTCAAGCCGAAGAAGTCTCCTGGTTCTACTTTCTCTGAAGCAGATTAAAAAAAAATAGTCGCTGATCTTTTAGCAGTTATTAAATTCCACACTCTTCACCAACATCATAATATAAAGGCATCAAATCTTGGTCTTCCTTGTTCTCCATTCCTCTCTCACACTTATGGAAAATGCCATGGCTTCTGTCAGGTACACCACAGTCTGCAAAGTGACATCTTTGCATTTTTATACTTTGTTTCGAGACCTTTTGCAGCAATTTGTCAACGCTATATCGTGTTTGGTTTCTTAACTGATTGCTGCTTCTATGAGTGTTGACTCTCGATCCAAATAATATGAAATCTGACAACTTTATTTTTTTTCATTCTGGTGTACACACACACACACACACACACACACACACACACCCAGTACAGCAGCAGCAGGGCTTCTTTGGACCAGTAGCTCCTGCATTCTCAGTGATATACTTAACCGATTTCCCTCTGGGCCCAGGTGGCTCTGCAACACCCCAGATACTTCGAGAACATCTTTTCTTTAGTCGGTGGTTCCACTCTCTCTCCTGGTCCCGCCACCCAAGCACACAGACCACCCCCATTCTCATTCAAACATATCCTTTCTTGGATGGCGTGTTCTTAAAGTCTACACTAGTTGCTCTTACCCTTCCTATTTTTTGAAGACACCATAACCTTTTACAACAGTTTCCTTAAAAAATTTTTTTTTAACAGTTTCTTTGTGTAAATAAAAGGGGATAGCATTTCTTTAGAATACATGTCCAGAAATGGAATTGCTGGGTCAAAGAAAAATATTACTAGCATATTATTCTCAAGAAATTTTATCTTTCATCCCAAACCCCAGATGGAGTCACCCAATTTGGTCCAAATCAGTGCTGCTATGCAACCCAGGTTTCAGAGACACTTCCAGGGGCTGATACCCTGGCTGAGACTGCACTCAACACATTTACCATGGTCTTCTGAAGTCCTGCAGGCCAGCCTTTCCTACATCCTACACGCCTGTTTCTTTCATATTCTTAGAACTCCAAATGCTTCCCTGTTCAAGGTGTCTGCGCAGACTCTTTCATTTCTACCCAATCGTTTGGTTTCTGGTTAACTCACCACGGCAGAGTTTCCCAATCTCAATCAGTAACGCCCATTTCACTTGAACTTCTTTACTCATTGTTATTTACAACGCACAAACTCATTGTTTGCTGTTTGAATAGAATAGCTTTCCTGCCTCTTGTAAGATGAGAACTCCGTGTTGAAAGAGCAGGGCCACTGTCCTTTAACCACTACCACAAACCCAGTATCCAACAAGGCCCGGCTCCAAATCCCAAACCAAACTCACTCCATGGCGTGGATCCAACTCGGGGAAACCCTCAAGACCAGGCAGAACTGTCCCTGTGGGTTTCTGAAGCTGTGCATCGTCGTTGGAGCAGAAGGCCCCGTCTTCCTCCTGCAGAGCGACTGCTGGTCTCCAAGTGGCGGCCTTGGGGCTCAGCGTCCAGTACCAGAACTATTGTAATGTATTAAGGGGGTGATCTGGTTGTCCCGAGGCCTTCTCCATCCACCAGCGTGAACCCACCAGTTGCTCTGCCACAGAAAGATGAGGTTTTCTATTGCTGTGAACACTCTGTCTCAGAAACCCACCGAGGCCTTTGAACTTGGCCCAGAGACTGCTACGGGTCAGTATTGACTTGATGGCAGTGAGTTTGGTTTATTATATTTTTTTCCTCTAATTAAGACACAAGTTGTAATTTAAATAAACGGCAACCGAACCATTTTCACTTCTAAATTAAATTGCAAATATAAACCAATATTTTTCCTAGTCTCTTCTTCCCCATTTTTATAACTTGGAATTACTTTACAATCGAATGCCGTTGCAATTTAGTTGGCAGTCCCACCCAACGTTTTTTAGGTCTGTAAAAGAAAGGTATGGATTGCAATCAAGAGAACCTTCACCTGCTACCTACCTCACCAGGGTTCCTTGCTGTGTGGTGGATAGAACCTCTACCCGCTACCTCTCCCACTGGGGAGCCTTACTGTTGTGCGGTGATGGGGCAATAGGGCAACAGAACCTTTGCCTGCTCCCTATCACACTCGGGTTCCTTGGAGCTGTGTGGTGGTGGGGCTAGCTGACAGGAGAGACCCCACACTGCTTGGGCCTGTGTCAGCTTCACAGTTGCTGCTGTGCTTGCGGCAGCTGTTAACCAGCCACTGCATCGCTCCATCTCCTTGGGGCTCTTCCTCTTTTTCACTGCCCCTCTACCAAATGTTTTGTTTTGTTTGTGGCATCACTGCCCTCTGGTGGTGGGAGTAGGAGGCCCAACCTTTGCTCCTGTGGAGCCACTGCTGGAATTGAACCTCCATCCCAGTGGGCTGCAGTCCCGCGCACAAGCACTGTGCCACCGGGGCTCAGCCCTACTTTACCAAATGGGATGGCCTTCTCCGTAGGCTGGTCTATCGTGCCAACATGTCCCAAGTATGTAAACCCCTATCTCGCCATCCTTGCCTCTAAAGGAGCACACTGGCCATACTTCTTGCGAGACAGATGGGTGCACTTTCTACCTATGGTACCCCCTCTTTTCCTCCAGCACCACAATTCAAATGCATGCATTCTTCTGCCTTGCTTATTCAATGTCCAACCTTACCAGGCATATGAGGTGACAGAAAAGACCCGGCTTGGGTCAGGTGTACTTCAGTATACAAAGTAATTTCTTTGCGTTCCAACACTCCAAAGTAATGACTCTCAACCTTCCTAAAGCCAGTGACCCTTTAATTCAGGTTCCCCATGTTGTGCTGACTCCCCCAACCATACAATTATTTTCATTGCTACTTCATAACCATCAGTTTGCTACTGTTATGAATCGGGCGAACCCCGTGAACGGGTTGTGTGTTCTCAAAAGGAGTCGAGGTCCACAGATTGAGAACGGCTGCTCTAAAGAAGTCTTTTGCAGCAGCTACCAATGCAATACATCTTTGGCTCTCTAACTGCTTCTTCCACGAGCACTGATGGTGGAGCCCAGCAGACGAAATTCTTGACAGCTTCGGTCTTTTCTCCACTCATCACAACAGTGCAGTTGTGAGGATTTTGGTCTTCTTTATATTGAGCTACTATCTATCGTGGAGGCTGCGATCCTTGAGTGTCAGTGGTGTTTTGAGTCTTCCTCACTCTCAGCAAACAAGGCTGTGTCATGTGCATAGCTCAGGTTGTTAATAAGCCTTCCTCTGATCCTGATGCCACGTTTTTTTTAAAGCAGTTTTATTGGCACATAATTTATACACCATACAACTCAATAGTTCAATGACATCAAGAATTGCACAATCATCACCATAATAATTCTAGAGCATCCCTCTGACACCCCATTCATCTTCAATATAATCCAGATAAAATGACTATAGTGAGAGGAGGTAACTGTAGGGTACCCTGTCCTGATTTTAAATCACGTCATATTCTGGTTCACGTACCGGTTCTGTGTAAGCACAATTAGGTGTTCTGTAATACCCATTCTGTTTAAGGCTATCCATAGTTTGCTAAAGGCACACAAGTGCCTTTGAATAGTCACTAAAACACAAGTGAACATTTTAATGGCATTCTCTGCACCTTTGCTCTATGTCTTCTTCTAAATTCAGCCCGATCCTTAATGCACTGCTGCAACCACTGTTGGTTAATCATTAGCAATTTTTACTTGCATGTGGTATCAATGATATTGTTCTATAATTTGTGTATTCTGTTAGGTCATCTTTCTTTGGATTAAGTACAAATATGAATTTCTTCAAGTCAGTTTGCCAAGTAGCCATCTTCCAAATTTCCTGGCACAGACAAGTGAGTGCTTCCAGCTTGTTGGTACTAACTCAATTAATACTCTCACTACAAAAAAAATAAAATCTGTTCTTTCCCCCTGAAAGTTAACATGAATAGATATTTGCTATCTTCAATCTATATTAGTTAAAAATAAATGTTTTGGGAAGCTATTTTTAATTTAACAGTTCAATCATACTAAGTTGTGCAAACATCACAATTTGAGAACATTTTCTTCTTTCTCATATTCATTGTTGTTAGCTCCCCATTTCCCTTCAACCTCCTGTTAATCCTGTTACTGACTCTTTAGATATACCTACCCTGAATTAGAGAATTGTAATAAACATGAGAAATAAAACCCAACAAAAAACCCCAATGACAATGACAAATGCCAGAAGAAAACCGTAATAAAAAAAAAGAGCAGAAAATATTAAACATGGAAACAACTTTGAAATGGGTCAAAGAGAACATAGGATACGGTATAACATTTCAGCTGTTAATTGTAAGGTCAGTAGTTCCAAATCATCAGTCAGTCACTCTATTTCTACTCCCAGAAAAATGATAGTCTTGGAAATTCACAGGGACGGTTCTACTTAATAGCTATAGCATTGCTCTGAGTCGATGTAGGCTTGAGAGCAGAATCCATCCGCCACAGTCAACTTTACAGTGCTCTTGGTCTGACGGCAAGGATACTCGCATCCCTCAACTGTGGTCCCCGGGGAATCACTGGAGGCTCAATCCATGTGGGGACCTTGCAAATGGGTCCACAGCCTTCCGCAAACCAGGTGTTCCTAATTTAACCTCTGATATCATTCCTTCCTTTGGATTTGGATTTTACTATTTATAATCACAGACTGATGTGTTTCTTCCATGTGGATTTAGTGAACCCACTTACATAGCTGCTTGTTTGCAAATAAAGCCTTTAAGACTTTAGACACTAATCTTTGTGATAGCCAGGTCTTGTCTGATTTGGGGCAGCTATTTTGATCAGATCTATTATGTTATGTAGGATCCCTGGTGGCAGAGCTGTTTTTATGCATTGGGCTGCAATCTGTAAGTGCAGGAATTTGAAATCAATCATAAGCAGCTCAAGAGAAAGATAAGGCTTTCCACTGCTGTTAAGGGTTAGACTAGGAAACTCCCGGAGCAGTGCTATCTTGTCCCTACAGGGTCGTTGTGAGTAGGCATCGACTTGATGGCAGCGAGTTTAGTTTTTGAATATATTATGTGCTTTACTATTAACCACAAGGTTGACAGTCCAAACCCACCTGGAAACGTTCAGAAAAAAGGTCTGGTGATAGACTTCTAAAAGGAGCCAGCCATGAAAACCTCATTTACAGTTTTATAACCCAAAGGGAGGGCACACAGTTCTACTCTCTAACACGTGGGGTGGTTGCCATGGATCAGAGTTTTTGTTTTTAATTACCTAGAAACATACCTGCTATTTTAACTAAGATAATACCGTGTGTATTGACTTTAAAAAGCCTGTGCATGTGCATGCATTTTTGTTTTTTACGAAGCATGTGTTTTGGGAAACAACTATGGAGAGCTAAAAGGGGGAAAAATCTAGTCAAGTAAATGTGAGAAATTTAAATATTATTACAGATGAGGTTTTATATCTTCCTTTCTTGTTTATTTAGAAAATACAAAGTTCCTTGCTTTTTTTGGTCTCTAAATCATTTCCTTGGAAAGGATCTGTAATTGACCTAGCACTTCGAGGACTTTTTCTCCTGATGTAGGTTTCTAGTGATAGTTTCTCTCTGAACTGACAGAATTTCCCTTCTTATAAACAAGATGCTTCCATGGCTCCTTCTCAGTGGAGCAAGTGAAGTCTTTCACTTATTGGACCCTCTGTGATGCCATTGTTCTTAGCACTGCCCTCTTGTGGCTGCTACTCTTGGGCTACTAGTTCTACTTCTAATTCCTTGCTTAAGAACAAAACAAGCCCTCTTCTCTTCCTGGAGTTCCTTAAAAATTTAGACCACTCTATCTTTGCACGGCACTGAAACACACCCTGAGCACACCAAGACAGTCCACATGTTTTTGCAGATGACTCCTTTTCCTTCCAAGACTACGCTGACCTCTCTCTCATATGCATTCAGTAACTTTCTATTACCAAAGACAGATAATCACTCTTTCTCAACATGCTAAGTGTTAATTAAAAATACAGCATAAAACAGGGTGTCTATTGTCATGCCTCACAAAAGCCTCAAAATAGAGGATTGATTTAAGTACCTCTCTCTTCCTTACAACACTGGGATCTCATCTGGAGGCAGGGATCTACATCTTACTGTCTTCTGGCCACGCCATATGTTTTTGACAGGCCACCAAAGGTGCTTGTCATGCTGCCCTCTTCCAGGAAGTCCTCTGCTTTGGACGGTGCCCGGTGCTCTGGCTGCCTGGCTTTCTACATCTGAACCAGCCCTCATTCACAGTGAGCTGGTCCAGGACCATGCTCTGCTTCATATAGCCATCCTCTATCGTGCATGGACGGACGTCTTCAACAGACCCTTTCTCTCCAGAAACTGGAATGCAAGGGCAAGGCTGGGTCACAATAGTAAGATGCAATGAGAGACATGTAAGAAAGAGGCGTTAGAACAGCAGTTCTCAACCTGTGGGTCGCGACCCCTTCCAGAATCAACGGACCCTTTCACAGGGTCACCTAAAACCATTGGAAAACACATATTCCCCACAGTCTTAGGAACCGAGACACCGCACCTCTGTCTCCGGAGGGTCTGCCCACATGCAGACATGTCCACATCCGAGTGCCAGCGTGAAGACATCCTCGTGCCAACCCCATCACGTACACTTCCATACAAATACAGGTGTATGTGATAGGGTTGGCACCATAATGTACTTATGCGGACAAGTCACAAGTGTAGAGAGCAGCTACTGGATAAATATCAGGTATTTACATTGTGATTCATAATAGTAGCAAGATTAGTTATGAAATAGCAATGAAAATAATGTTATGATTGGAGTATCACAACATGAGGAAGTGGCATTAGGAAGGTTGAGAACCACCAAATTAGAAGAAAGATGCAGTTAGAAACAAAGGGGAGAGGAAGAAGAAAGAAAAGTAAACACAAGAATTGCGACTGGTTCCCTGATATGTTTTTCGGCAATTAGGGGTACTTACACATCAGTGATCATAAGATACATGCGTTTGTAGAACACCTCACCAGAACAGGCAGATATAAAATTCTGCTGCACAAGACATTTTTTTCGACGTGCTGGAGGCAAAGGGAGGTCACTTTGAAAAAGTGACTGGGTGCCTCCAACAACGGGCTCACACACAGTTGAAGAGCTTTGAGGGGGGTAGGGCAGGACGGGGCGGTGTTCCATTCTGCTGTACTTCGGTTGTACAGAATGAGTCAGAACTAACCTGACGCAGCAAACAACAACGTAATACACCAGCGGGTTAATGAACAGCCCGTCTTCTCAAGGGCACGTGTTGATGCTGCAATGGAGAAAACTTCACTGTGTGTGCTTTACCTCCCACCTTTACACCCTAGCACGTGCCTGCTGTTGCGAGCAACCCTGATGAACCTGAAGAAAGCGCCAAGTCAGCACGATGGTGGTACACAAACGACACTCGATCATCACTCACATAACAAGCAGAGGGGCAGAATTCCCAACAAGTGCTATGCTGCTGCTGGTCCACAGCCGGTTCCTGGCAACTCCACGTGCACTGAGCAGCAACGGCCAAAGAGAACCGGCCAAGCTTATCTTGCCAGGCACTGCCGGGTGGATTCGAACCATCAACTCTCGGCTCCGGGTCAAATGCGTAACTGTCTGCTTAACCATACTACACTTTAAAAAGTATTTCTTGGCTGAGCCCCGGTGGCATAATGGTTCAGTGCGGGACTGTGGCCCACGGGCTTGGTGGTTCAAATCCAGCATCAGCTCTACAGGAGCAAGCTGGGTAGCTCCATGACCACCGGAGGGCAGCGATGCTCCCCCCCCCCCCCCCAAAAAGGATTTCTTAACTGAGTCATCTTTAGCATAGAAATGTCATGCCAGTCAATAAATAGTGACATGGAAAAATAGCTGCCAAGCCCGTGTCACGACAGAAAAAGTTAATGTTTTACATGCACCGTGCTGGCAGCTAGCTGCTGGGCGCTTTGTGTGCACTAACTTACTTCACCTTAACAGCCCCGTGAGCTCTCTACCAGTAAGTAGAGTCAGTAAGCAAGCGGCGGGGCCAGGGCTCTTTGTGTCTAAGGCTGCTTACTGGCAACTCAGGCTTTGTCTTTATAACAGTGGAGATCCAGACATTTATGCTGATACATATTTGATGAGAACACAAAGAAATTTTACATATTTGTGTAGTAATTACTATTAAGAGAATATACTAATCTATTCATCTATAGAACACCTCACCAGAACAGGTGTATATAAAAACCTTTCTAGATATTGATGAGATATAATCTTGGTGGTGCTGTCGGGTAAGCATTAGATTGTTTACTGCGAGGTTGGTGGTTCACACCCACCAGCTGCTCCATGAGAGGATACTGAGGGTCTGTGGCCCTGTAAAGACTGACAGCCTTCAAAACTCATTTAAGGGTTGCTATGCGTCAGAACCAACTTGATGGGTGGTGGCGGTGGTGAAATCTTGATATTCCAACAACTTATGCTCAGTACTGAGAACCTCAAGTAATACAACTCATATTTATTTATAGTAAGAAATAGCTAACTAGCTTTCTTTCCCTTTTCTTCAGCATAACAAAGTACTGTTGATTTCCTTCTCTGGGTTATGGTGATGGTATAAATACTTTTATAATCTGTTGAATCTCTGTCAGGAAGCTCTTAGAAAAAAATGAAAGTACCTATAGTGCTTCTTGGAAACCTCTCTACTTAGTCCTTCTGAGGGACAGAGAATCAGAACTCACTCTCCAAAAGCTCATGTTCTGATTAACTGCACCAAAAGTTAAATAATATAGTCTATGGAAGTCAAACAACAAAGACAATAATTATGGACACGAATATAAGCACCTCAATTGTCATAGATTAAACACATTATCTGAAAGCATGAAGGGTAAGTCTCTAGTAAAATATCAATCCATATTAGTTTAAAAATTAAAATTATTCTCAGCAGGAATCTCAGTCTTTTAAAATGAAAAATGGAGCTGATCCCCGGTGGTGTAAGTGGTTGAGTGCGGGACTGCAGCCCACGGTTCAAATCCAGCAGCGGCTCTCAGGAGCAGGGCTGGGTAGTTCCCATGACCACCAGAGGGCAGTGATGCCCCCCCCCCCTCAAATAAAATAAAATGAAAAATGAGGTAGAGAAACTTGGGGGGGGTATATATGAAAGTTACAAAACATAAAAGCAATTTATTTACAGATAATTATAGCTCGAAGACATCATCCTTGGTAAAGCAGATGTTCAGCAAAAAAAGACCATCCAGATGAAGTGATAATGACGACAACAAAAGGCTCAAATATAGTACAATCGTGAGAAAGTCAGGCGCAGAACTGGGCAGTGCTATGAACTGGAACCTACAAATAACGACTAAGGATGATCCTAAAGATGTCCCCAAGAAAATGAAGAATGTGGCTTGGTTCACACTTTCTATCATTATTAAAATCATATCTTAATGCTACCCTAATCTTGGTCCATTAGTATGATAGAAAACATCCTCCAAAATGGGATTATAGCCACAGAAATAGACTGTGACTACGTGATCAGAAGGGGCCACCAGTTCCTGGAGAAGACACATGGTAAGTTTTCACATGCATCAGGATGATCATTTTTGTTAGAGTTCCTCTAAATATGTCTACTCTTTTGCCCACTATATTATTCTTCTCATCCAGGAACTCTGACAAACTGTCAGGCTTAAATGCAAATTAGTTCCTTTTCTTAAAAAAAGTCACAGAAGGCTCCACATACTTCCAATCTGCGCCCCCCCCCATCCCCCTTCCAGCTAACCAGCTGCTCCAGCCTCACCCCTCCCTTGCACCTAACCAATTTTCCAGCCCTCAGAGACCTCTTGCCAGCCCAGATGGTGGTCTCAGAACACTTGCCCACTCCTCTGATGCTTACCAGAAGCACCACCCTTGCAAATTTCCAGGTCCCCTTGTCTTCACTGAAAAGCCTACAGTAAGTAGTAACGGTTTTTTGGAAGCAAATAATTTCCAAAAGTACAAAAACACTTCTTTGTGCGTGTTGCTTTTTTTTTTTTTTGGCTTCCTTCCCCTTCATTGTCCCTCCCTCCTCCTCCACAAATGCTTTCAGTTCTGTAGGTTCGCATTATTTATATATTTGGTGCTAAAAATTCCACTGTTTATTCCTCCCTTTGTTGTGTCCTTGTTTGTAGGCCCTTTAGAAATCTTTGACAATAAGTGGGATACTGAGAGCATCCTCTCTCTTCCTTGGTTGTTGAATGCCGATCAGTAAGCAAGGAAAAGGATATAACTTTTTTTTTAAACAGTATTTGGCTAAATGTGTATTTCCTTTGAAGAATTCCCCTTTTGTGCTACTTGACAAATCTAGGGCCGCAATGTCTAAAAGACAGGTGATGTGTAAGCTTTTGGTATATGATTTTCTCTAGAAACTTTTCAAATGAGTGCGCGACTACATTCCTATTAAATTAATTTTCTTTGTAGGATTGTGAAGGTTTAATCTGAGAATTATCTTAAGATCACAAGTACAAGACTAATGCTTGGGAAGTTGGTCTGGTACTATACATATTCCCTTCCCCAAATTTTAGAAAAGCAGCGTGAAGTTAAAATTAAAACGTGTTGGGAGAGTCTCATGCATGTCAATGAAAACCTTTGCGTTTCTTTTAGTGTTCCCTAGATGAACTGAGAAGAGGCTACAACGACCAAATTAGAACACAAAGCCCTCTCATGAGTGCATAGTGCAGTCTTCGCTAGGGGAATGATTCCTTTCAGACCCAGTGGAACAACCACTACTATTTTTATAGTACTTCCTTCTAGCTGGTGGAAGGGCATGTTAACTGGGATGCTCAGAATGAGGAAGAATGACTTCCTGACAAATGCAGCGTTTCCTCTCAGTGCTTCCATTGCTAGGAAACTACTCGCTTCAATGAATGTTGGCACGCCTACTAGGTATACGCTAGGCAACAGTGATACAAATACAAAGTGGATTTGAAAAAAGAAAAAGACGATGAGATTGCCTATCCTACAGAGCAGAGAGAGTGAGTCAGAAGAGAGCAAGCATCAAACACTCTACGCTATACTACAAGTATCCGAGTATCATAAGCAGTTGCACGTATGGAGTGATAGCCATTCTTACTTTTATCCATCCAGGGAAGTCCTGGAAAGGCAGTGACGTCTGAATAATTTTAAAAGAAAAAGATTGGCAGGCATGTAGTTTGTGGGACTTGATATTCCAGACAAAAGATAGATTTTGATGAAAATAATGTTCTTGACACCACCAACCGTTTAATGATTCTGATGCTCAGGAAACAGCAGAACATGTTTAATGGGCTTACTTATTGTGGGACTTCTCAGAGCCTCTAAGAAAGCCCGATGAGTGTCATGACTCTTGACACCACCAACCGTTTAATGATTCTGATGCTCAGGAAACAGCAGAACATGTTTAATGGGCTTACTTATTGTGGGACTTCTCAGAGCCTCTAAGAAAGCCCGATGAGTGTCATGACTCTCCAATAACACAACGAAGAGAAGCAGCATCTTTCCACAATTATTTGGCATGGAGACCCTTGGAACAGACAGTGAGGAATCTGTACCGGATTATCTCTATAGTCTCATCTCTCCTGGTCACAGTAAGTTAGAAACCGTCTCTAGCTGGCTTACTGTAACACTACTCAACCTCCCACAACATTCAGCATGTGTTTACTGCCACTAAGGGGCCAAGCAGAGGATTCAATAAAAGGGAAGGAAAAAAATATCCAATGACACCTAGAGAAACAGGAAAGTCTCCAGGTAAGAGCCCAATTCTAAGGGAAGTGGTTACCAGTTACTCAAGTCTGACCCAAACTAACTGTTATGAGAGGCTGAAGTTTGTCACTAAGGTTTGTCCCAGGCCAACTCCACTCACCAAGGAGGGAAGACCAGTCTTGAAAGGAAAGCTACTGTCTCTCAAAACCCCATACAGCTAGGGCCTTGGAAAGCTTCAAAATACAAACAAAGAGGCCTGGAATAGAGCCTCTCTCTTTACTGACAGGTCCCGAGGTCTGACAGAGTGGGACACTTCTGCGTCCTCGGCACTGCCAAGTGAACGGCAGGCAGGCAGCTCAGGACAGCAGGGTCCATGCCCAGCAGGAGGGTGTGGTGAGTGACATAAATCACTTATGACTCTCCTATTCCCTCAATATGCTTGGATGGGACACACAAATAAGGTGCTGAGGACTCTAGTTCTGTGACTGGCAGATTTCGCCATTCTTCTGGGTCTAAGAGCCACCTCAAAAAGGAACAAAGATCCCCGTGAGAGCCAAGAAAGAAGAACCACCAGAGGATGCCCTGAGAGATTTCTGGTGACCTGTAAAGGCAGAAGAAGCACCCAAAGGGAGCAGCACTGCCAAGATGCGGAGGCAGTGAGGGAGAGCGGGAGGGGGCTTCTTGGTCCAGAGACAG
This sequence comes from Nesogale talazaci, assembly GCA_004026705.1. Taxonomy (NCBI): domain Eukaryota; kingdom Metazoa; phylum Chordata; class Mammalia; order Afrosoricida; family Tenrecidae; genus Nesogale; species Nesogale talazaci. The sequence goes on along the minus strand of PVJH01011190.1, from coordinate 27,408 downwards.
TGCCCAAGGACACATGACCGAGGGTCTGAGGACCCGAGAAAGCTGTGGCGATTAGCTGATGAGAGATGTTGCCCTGGGCCAAACACTGCGTCCTTAATGTTTTCTGACCTTGGCTTGTGGGTAACTTCTCGAATAAAGCCCCATAATCTTGAGAACTGTGTATTCGGTATGGTTCCTGTGATAGATGATCAAAGCTAGCAGAGTAGAGTGTCGTGGAGGAATAGTTGGTGTTAGAATAGGGGCAAGAAAGATGCAGGGTAGCGGCATGTCCGAACTCTGCCTCGTGACAACTCCTTTTCCCTAGAGAAGCCAGAGGAGGCCAGGCATGGCCCCTCTGCCATTTCTTCAGTGTTAGCGGAAGTCTGCTGCAATTACCTCCAGACTCATGGTCGCATGGGGTCTTACAAGAAAAAAGCCTTATCAAGGGTTTCTGAGAGAGGGAGCGGGAAGGGGAAGAAATGAGCTGATACCAAGGACTCAAGTATAAAGAAAAGGTTTTGAGAATGATGATGACAACAAATGTACAAATGTTGACACAATGGATAGATGGATTGTGATAGAGTTGTATAAGTCCCCAATAAAATGAGTTTAGGAAGGAAGGGAGGAAGGAACAAAGAAAAGTGGTAAGGGGTATTGGAAGGCTGCTCTGACCTCTAATGGCTGAAAGGAATCTCTAGGATGATAAATCATAGCTTGAAGGGACTTGGTTCAGGAGTTGCCTGAGACAAAAGCCAGGTTGTATATACAAAGTAGACTTTCGAAAAGGAGGCCAGGGCCTGCTGGATTCCCCTTCAGAGGCTGAAGCTCTTAGTATATGGATGGGGTAGGGTAAATGGACATGAGAATATTGAACACTATAGTGTTTTAAATGAATTCTGGGTTTAGGATTATGACTTTGGCTAACTGTATTATGGATTTTGCCTTTTCTCATCTCGTGTTGTAAAACACACGTGATAGAAATGAATACTGAGAGCAGTGGTTCAGAACTTTGTAAACGCACTCTATTTCATTGGATTTTCCTAAAAAGGGGGAGGGAGGATGTTTGAAATTGCTCCAAAGAAACAGCCATTCTTGTTAAACCAAAGTTAAGTAAGGAGTTTAGAAAGCAGAGATGAGCCCTACCCAAAGTCTGGAGCACCAAGAAATCTGCATTAAAAAAAACCATGAAGGCCCACCCCAAACTACTTAGAGAATACAAACCTCACACAAGGTAGTTTGGAAAGAATGGAGGTGGAGGGGGGTGTTCAGGTAAACAGGGCCCAATGTCAGTCACCTCTACTAGCAAGCCTAAGTTCTGGTCAGGTGCTAGACAGAGCTGGTTCCAACTGCCAGCCGCCATATGCACCACAGATTGCACCCCTGCCCTGTCCTGCACCACTCTCTCTTCTCCCCACTGCTACTGGAGCTCTCCACTGATCAAGGCAGCTCTGGAGCTTGCCTGGGTTCATATTCAAGGTTTGCCAATTACTAGCTGTATGGCTTTGATCCATGTTATTTAAGCTGTTTGTGCCTCAGCTTTCTCATTTTAAGCTGGGAAATAGGAGTGCCTACTGTAATCAATGAGTTAATCATATATATGTGGTAGCTTCAAAGAGTTAGTGGGAAAATCCCATTACCATCTCACTCCATTTTTCCATGAACATTTGGCAGCCTACTTATATGTAAGGAACCCTGATGGTGAAGTACTCTGCTGCTAACCAGCCCGGTGACGCTCCTAGAAAGACCTGGTGATCTGGAATGCCTAGAAAACCCTGTGGGATGTGGTGTTTAACTGTAACTGGGGTCACTCTGAGTTGAAAATGTATTAAAAGGCACTAAATATCAACATTATCAATATAAGGTATATTAAAAAAAACTTCCCTAGGAGCCCATTGATTTTTTTTTTTTGTAAAACAAATAATCTGTGGCCCATAGGGGTGACAGTTCAAATCCAGCAGCAGCTCTCCAGGAGCAAGGCTGGGCTTCCTACTCCCACCAGGGCAGCGATGCCATAAGAAAAACCAAACAGAATTAATAACAATAGCCAATATTTATGATGATTGCAGACTGGATTAATGTCCCTCAACAATATGCGTTACAAATCCCTATCTTCTACTTGTGGTTAAAATCCCTTTTGGGACTGCAGTCTGTTAGTTATGTTAATGAAGAGGTCGAGAGTAAGGTACATTTGAGTTATGGTCTTTTGAGATATGGGATTTAAGGAAAGGGGGGTGGGGGTGGGTTATGCCAAGCAAATGAAGATCTATCTCTAAGGAACCAAAGGCTGAAGAGACAAGGGGGAGGCTCCCTCCAGAGCAGACAGGAGAGTCTTCCCTCCAACCAGCACTCGGAAATCAGTCCTCTAGCCTCAACAGTGAGAAAATAAACTTGCTCGTTCAAGTCACCCACTTGTAGTATTACTGTTAACAGCAGCACCAGATAACCAAGACAGGCACTTACTATGTGTCATACACTATTTGCATATAGTTCTCACAGCAGGTATTTTCAACAAACATGGGCAAAGCATTCAGAATCATGGCAAGTGCACGGAGGTGGAGGGTAAAGTTCACCTCTACTATCATTAAAGCTTATCTTTCGGAGCACCTCTTCTGCACTAGGTAATATTCTGTAGATTAGCAACTCCTGCTAGAACAGTGGTTCTCAACCTGGGGGGCCAAATGGCCTTTTCACAGGGGTTGCCCTTTTCATAGCAGCAAAATGACAGTTATGAAGTAACAATGAGAATAACTTTATGGTGTGGGGCGGGGTTACCACAACATGAGGAACTGTAGGAAAGGGTTGCAGCTGCAGCAGCTCTTCTGCACTGTATTTTTCGAACCCTAAGATGCACTCTCCACCCCACCCCGCAAAGTGGGGGAAAAACGAGGGTGCATCCTATGTTCCTAAAGTGTGGTACCACAGTACATTTTAGTATCCTGGTACCAAACATTTGGTTCAGAATATTTTTTTTCTTGTTTTCCGGCTCTAAAAACTGGTGTAATCTTATGGTCTGAAAAATACGGCAACATCCACTCCCAACAGTGGCTGAGCCTCACACAGGGTTTTCCCAGGCAGGTGTCAGCATTCCCATTATGTAGATTTGCAACTTGCTTTAAGTCTCTCCTTCAAGAATTCAAAGGACATGGGCATTGTGGGTTCGCAAACCAGGTGTCTATAGCTTCTAAGCCCTGCCCTCCCCCTTCCACTCAACTGTCTCCTAGTACTTTTTTTTAAACACATTACTTGGAAAACAATCCTTTCTTCTAGTTTCAGTTGGTAACAATGTTGACTCAAGACACCTGGAATGTGAAGCGAGCTACAAAGTCACTGTGCGAGTTTCCATTTTTGTGGGGGGAGAGAAGTCGCTCTGCGAGAATGCATCTCCCAGGAGGAACCAACTTGGTAATACTTACTCAGTTCTTTTCAACAGAAGTACAGGCTCCTGTACACACGTACTCTCAGAAAGTGTATTTAAATTACTTCAATGAAGAGTTGAGAAAAGGGGAAAGCATAAATTTTAAGTGTTTTGCACTAAATACACGAACATGTCTAGTCTGTTTTTCTAAAGAAATGAATCACAAGTTTCTCTTCCTTAAAACTCCCCCCACCCCTTCATATTTCAGTGCTAGGACTCCAAAAGATGCTTAGTAGCCTAAAATCAGAAATGAAACTTAGCAGCTCTGGGGCTGGGCAAGTTCCAGTTGTTGATGTCTCAATCAGAGTTCTATCTTCCAGAACTCTCTACAGCCATGTTTTGTTTTTTTTCCCAAACATGAGCTAATTTCAGAAATGATTATTTTGTGTCCAAGTAACAGAAATATCAATTTGCTTTTTCAAATGGAGAAAAGCTGGGATACAATGCTAACAGTTAATGAATCGGGCTGGTTGGGAGCTTCATCAGAAAACAATTAATAAAAGTGTATTTTAGTGAAAGCTCAAATTATTTTCCTTCTGTATTATTAAAAATTATGTTCTCAAAGATGATAAGGTTCTGAAATTTCCCAAGTGCTGACTCATGCTTATGCCCATGCTTCGTTTCTACACCTACTCCGGTCCACTGGAAGATGGGAGCAGCAAGCGCTTGGACAGTTTCTTCTTCACTGCCTGGCTTAAGCGATCCTCATGAGATAACAGCATCACTCGTTTCTAGGAGAAACTAAAATCCAAATCGAAATCGTGCAGCACATAACCACAACGAAAATCCACAATGAAATTAACAAGCAAAAAGTGCTTCATTCAGTAGGTGGCACTCTTTCCTTAAAAACCGGCTTTGACGTGGGCTGATGTGCACGTTGAAGATGTCATCTGCCTACTCATCACTGGAGAGGGAAGGCCCATTCACTCCCACAGCCTGTCCCGCATGTAGTCTGAATCATTAGTTTCTTCCTCATTCCAACAGAACTCTGCAGTGCTTCAGGGGTATTCTGATTGCTTTTAAATCTAGGAAAAGCTACAACTTACCCTATTTTTTAGACCATAAAACACCACCTGACCATAAGACACACACAGTTTTTAGAGCAGTAAAACAAGAAAAAAAAATATTCTAAACCAAATAGTACCAGTATACTAAAATGTTCTGGGGGAGTTTCCCACCCCCCCCACTTTGGGGGGGGGGGAAAGAAGTGCATCTTATGGTCTGAAAAATACAACACTTATAATAAAACCAGAGAAGCACACTTGTTTTAACTATAAAACAAAAAGTTACATTTCACCTTAGTAAACATTTCAAAATGCCCTACAAGAAAGTTCGCATTGGATGGGCCAAACACCTCATGAATATGCACTAAATTAATGAATGAACTGACTCTTCCTCATGGGTGGTATTTTGAGAGCAAGGTCTCACCCTTGTGTTTCCCTCTACCGGAGAGTCACCCCACAGCTAGCAGGACATTGAGCATTCTGACCTTCCAACATGTAAATTAAATTACATTGTCTCACTGAAGATTTGTGGGGCACCATGTACCCCATGAAGTTCCTATGACCATTCTCACAAAGAGAACTCAGAACACCAGTCTTAGGAAGCTGAGGACCATAAGCCCAGTCTTACTTACACTTCATAAACAAACTTTCCATGTCAATAATTTTGTTGATGCCTGTTGACTTTCCAGTAGGAACAAAAAGCCTTGAGGATAGGTTTTTTAATGCCTGGAAGGGAAAAAGCAGCAAGAGGATTATATCCTATTCTTAAAACAACCTGGGAAGCACAGACTAGCTAAGGGGTCAGTGATGAGGTTGACGTTGGGGAAGACACAGCACTAGGGCTCTGAGAGATAATCAATTACTTAGGGCCGTTCTAGCCATAATTCTTTTTGTGGTATACCATAAATTATCGTCTCCATGCCTAATTTTGGGGGGAGTACTCTATTATGCCAATGGACAGGGTTAAGAGAACATTCTGTCTGACTCTATCTTACTAAATAAAGGGTTTGCACCAAGTGACCACCCTTGGCTTCTGTCGGAGTATGGTTTGCTGAAAGACAAAAATTCATACTTCCATTATGTATTTGTCATCTCAGGAAAACAGAAATTCCAGAACCATTGGAAGAAGAGGCACTAATGAAGCACGTTTCAGATGTGGTGGAGCTGGAGGCCATGAGATAGGCTAAACAGAAGACTGTAATCCAGAGACAGAGGTACTGACTGAGGTCCTGGAGCAGCTTGGCTGAGAAGTGCTGATGTGAACCAATGGCATTTTGAAGTGTATACTAGAGTGAACTGTAAGATCTTTTGTCTTATAGTTAAAACAGTTAAAACAAGTGTGCTGCCCTGGTTTATTTAACTACCATATTTTTCAGAGCATAAGACGCACTTCTTTTCCCCCCAAAAGTGGGGGGAAATGATCTCCGAAGCTGTGGTTCCGCCAGAACATTTTAGTTCTCCCTCAGCTTCCCCTTCCCCTCCTGGTATCTCTACTCTCATTATTGGTCCTGAGGGGTTTACCTGTTCTGAATTTCCTGTGTTTCCCGCTCTGATCTCTACCAGAGTACATTCTCTGGTCTAGTTGGATTTATAAAGTAGAACTGGGATCATGATAGTGGGGTGGAGGGGGAAGCATTAAAGAACTAGAGGAAAGTTGTAATTTCATTGATATTGCACTGCATCCTGACTGGTTTGTCTAGATGGACCTGCAGAAGTAAAAATATGCACAAAAAACAAGATAGTGAAAAAGCAACAACAAAAGCAATGACCAAAAAAAGCCTGAAAATAGTTCAAGGTCTGTTTGTTGGCCTTTAGGAGTGTTTCTGGTTGAGTTTTATGGGGTGACACACCCTGGCCCCAAAGTCTATTTTTGATATTCCCTGGGGACTTCACTGCTCAGGTCCCCTTGCTGTTGCACACCCTTAGTGTTTCACAGTGAGGCCAGCCCTATGGTCCTCTGCGCTTTGGCTGCTCTGAGAGGAAATATTGTCCTCAGGGATTGGTGGGCCAGGATCTGCTCCACTCTCTCTTCCTCTAAGGGCCAAGCCAGAGGCCCTGTTCTCAAAATTTGTTTTCTAACACCTTGTGTTCATGTACAACAGACTTGTCAAAACTTCAAAAGTTAAGGGAAATAGTTTACTAATGCCACAGCAACTAGTCATATGCAAGTAATAAGTCACTCCCTACCCGAGGCAGTTACGAGGGACTGCACAATTGCAAAGAATCAGCCCTATCTGGAAGAAGTCCTGGAGGGGCAATGGTTAAGCAATCAGCTGCTAAGTGTAAGAGCAGCGCTTTGAGCCCATCCAGGAACTGCAGGAGAAAGGCCTGGTGCTCTGCTCCTGTACAGAGAACAGCCACACAGACTGCCCCACCGTAACCCAATAGCAGTGGCATGTCGCTATGACCCAGGCTGTAGTTTTGGGTTGCCTCCCCAGGTCTGTGGCTCAGCACTACTGTCAAGAAAGGTGGAGGAATGTAAGAGACACATAGTGGTCTCGGACAGAAATAGATTCTCTCGGCATCTTGGGACAGAAAATATAGTGTTAAAATAAATGTCCACAAAATCCCCCAGACAAAATATGGAAGGGAAAAATGCAGGTAATGCAGGTAGACCCCGCGATGGATTCTGGGCATACTCAGAGCTATGTTTACGTTAGCTTGAATCTCTGAGGAAGTAGAGATTTTAGGATCTGTTTGCTTTTTGTTTTTTGTTTTTTAAACATGACGAGTTTTCCTAGTGCTCAGAATACTGTGTTACTAGTTGCGTCAACTTGAATAATGAGGGACCTCCTATGCACATACTTTGAACCTTTGGAAGCGTGCGGCAGGCTCCACAGAGTGTCTTCCTAGTAGCCATCTTGAGAAGCAGCTGTTTCACAAGAGCTTGTTCTCTACTTAACGAGACTAACAGCATCTCCTCTCTCTCTGCACATTTTCCTCATTCTAAAGCCATCTTTACTCCTTTGGTCTTAAAACAAAAACCAACTAAACTCCCCACACACTTAATGCCTGTGCAAATCCTCAGCCTTCACCTCTTCCCATCCCCCCCCCCCCCCCCCCCCCCCCCCCCCCCCCCCCCCCCCCCCCCCCCCCCACTTTTCCACCAAAGTTCAGTGACTCTCCTCCCACCTCCAAGTAAAAGCCTTGAGACAGTTGTTCAGTGCATTTCAAGCCCAATCTGTTGTCGCCGATCATTCTCTCTGTAGGAAACGTCCTCCTGGCTAGTCTGTGTGTCCTGCTGCTCTGCACCCGCTCTGTCTTCGTCTTTCTCTTGGGAACCACTGGCACTCCTCAGGGGAGAATCTGGACGAGAATCTCTCCACTCTCCCTCAGATGTCTGGGCATAATAAACCTGGACCAAGGAATGAAAATTGCCAATGAGAATTATCTATACGTTTTTGTGCAAGAAGCTGAGCAGCCCAAGGCTCCAATGGGCAAAGCTATCATTAGTGCGAAATACTGGCAAGAAGCCTTGAAACTGAAATCATAAAGGTGGAATTATTGTTAAAGGAACTAGATTAAAAATCAAGCATCTATTATTACCGGGGTGCACATTGGTTTGCAAATTCCTAGGTCAGCAGTGAGGTCCCGAGGAAAAATATGAGGCTGTTTCCCACAGTGGGCGGCACTCGCCCCACCCTGGGGGGAAAGGGGCTAGAATAATCCTGGGGGCTGCAAAAGTAGGCACCTATACTTTTCCTGGATTATCAGCTATAGTACCAAAGTCTTTTCTTTTTTCTGGAAAGGGGGTGGTAGACCAAATAGGTTTGTTGGCACCCCATACAGGGTGGCTATGAATTGAAATCCAGTGGACATTAGCGGGTTTCGGTATCTATTTCTCAGACGCTCGCTTTCCTAAGAGAAGCCCTGTTGACACAGTGCTTACACGTTCATGGGCTACTAACCACAGATCAGAAGTTCAAAGCTACAAGCAGCTCCACAAGAGAAAGACATGGTTTTCTATTCCTGTAGAGACTTACACACTCCGAAACCTACAGGGGAGGCTCTACTCTGTCCTACAGGGTCGTTAAGAGTTGGCTTGACTCAGTGCACTTAGTTTGGGGGGATTGTTTTTATAAAGGGGGATACAGTACAAACACATCAAAAATTATTTCCGGGAACCCACTACCCTCAAGTCAATTCTGACTCCTATCAATTTCATAGGACCAAACAATAAATCTTTTGTATTTCTGAGACTGCAAATCTTTACAGAATCAGAAAGTCTTATCTTTTTCCTTCTGAGGTTGGTGAGATCAAACTGGAGACCTTGCAGCTAGCATTCAATGCATGATACCCTAGGAAGCAGTGGTTAAATTCAAATTTCAGTAACGGGGTTTAAAAATAAAAAGCCCAACATAATAATCCAATAGCATAGAACAGAAAATCGCAATAGTCTAGTAGTCCTCAAATCCAGTATTTACACTGAGGCGGTCAACTCCAGGTGGAATTTAGAATCAGCTTGGCATTTTCTTCAAGAGTTCCTCATGAAATGAGATGTAAGTAACCAGCAACTAGCTAGAGAATGAAATACCTCCTCCCCACCCTTTCGCTTTCATCAAAAGCCGACTCGGCAGAAAACACCTAGAACACATGAAGCAAGTTTATCAGTAAGCTGACTTGAAATAGTCATGTAAAACACACTTTTGTTAAAGAACACAAAATAATGACATGTGAGGTTAAAAAAAAAAAGAGAACAAAAGAAATTAACCATAAGGTCAGTAGTTTGAAACCACCAGTTAGCAAGACAGGGTTTTCCACTCCAGTCATGAGTTACACTCTCAGAAACACTGAGGTAGAATGGTCAGGGTTGGAGTCTACTCAATGGCAGCGAGTTTGGTGGGTTTCTGGTTGTTGAAGAGTATGGTTTTACCTGAGTGACCTCTCTACAAAGCTTAAATTCAAGCTACTCTCCTTTGTAGGGGGAAACCTAAGAGTCAGGGAGACTATTCAGACTTGTTTCAGGAACTTTAAGCTTTTTTAGTGACCGTCCCTGCTGAATACAGAATTAAAGGTTCTACACTTGAAGGGCAAGCACTTCACTTATTTTTTTGTTTGTCTGTTTTTGGGGCATCACTGTCCTCTGATGGTGGGAGTAGGAGGTCCAGCCTTGCTGCTAGTTTTGAACCTCCAACCCAGTGGACCGCAGTCCCGCGCACAACCACTACACCACCAGGGCCCAACAAGCACTTCACTTATATCCCTGTATCACAGGAGGAGAAAAAAATCAATCTGAATCCATTGAGTATAACTTTATATTGACCCAGCCTTAGATATGAATACCATATGCAGATTAGTAAATTGGCATCACCAGCAAAGAAAACATACCAACTGACTTGAACCTGAATGTAAAATGACTGGAAACGTAAACCAGATTTTTTTTTTTTAAAGATACATTTAATAGAAAGCAAATGTTTTGAAAACGAGGATGGCAACATATGTACAAATGTGCTTGACACTATGGAGGTACATATGGATTATATGAGAGCTGTGCGAGCCCCCAATAAATTGACTAAAAAAAAAGATATGTATAAGCTCTAGTAGTGCTGTACAGTTGTACAGAAATTAAGTTTTCAAATTCCAAAGAAACCTCCTCACAGCATGCACTCTACCCCATACAACTTCACGTGGTTGGGCACACCACCTGAGCTTCCTGGTGCACTCCTGACTGTAGCACCAGATTGATACTTGTCCAACAGGGTGACACTGGTGAGAGCACCCTGAGAATGCAAGTGTCCATCAAGCGTGCCTCCCAATCTGTTGGCCAATGGGTGTGTAGTAAGGAAAGCTAACCATACTGGAGCCTGGAGCGTCAGCTCTCTGCTGCTCCAGTAAATATACCTACACCTTAAGTTATTTATATTCAAACACACCTAAATGTTATAAAAAACAAATCACATATGGCAACAAGGATCCATGAATCTGTGGACGATCTAAACAGATCACAGAAAAAGACACCTCGAGAAGTGATTTTTCATGTCATCTTATACGAGGTCAGGGAGAACTAGTAAAAGCCATGGAAGACTTGCTAACCAGAAGGTTGGCAGTTCAAAACCACCATCACGGGAGAAAGATGAGGCTCTCTAGTCCTTATCAGGTTACAGTCTTGGCAGCCCACAGGGGGAAACAAACAAACATGGAAGACAGGAAAGGAAAGCTCAGACAGACAACAGGTTTGATTCCCAAGCACTGCAATGAAGCAGATATTGCTACAAAGGAAGTCAAATTATTTTTGTTTCCTAGTGATTACTAAAGTTAGGTTTATACTATATAGTAGTCTATTACATATGCACCCGCATTATGAGAAAATGTGAATTTGTGTGCGTTACTAAAATGTGACAAAGGCACAAATTGAGCACACACTATTCGTAAACCAGCACTGACTGAGTCAATGCAAAGTTGCTTTAAGCCTGTGGGGTGTGTGTGTGTGTGAGAGAGAGAGGCAGTATTTTTGAAATGCCATATGAAATGCCTGTAGTAAACAATTATATTTAAATGCAATACTATGTATAAGATAATATGAAGGTTATGAGGCTGGCAGTGAAACTGCCTGGGTTCACGTGCTGTTTTCTCCACCTAAGAGCTGCATTGCTTGCTGCCTTGTGGAGTTAGTTACTTTGCCTCTTAAACAGTCTGAGTTCTCATCTGTACAATGAGAACATATAACAGCATTTGACCAAACCCAAACTCACTGCCATCAACCTAATTCTGACTCACAGCAACTCCAGAACACAGGGTCGAATCGCCTCTGTGGGTTTTCCAGACTGTAACAACAGTGTAGAAACCCCCATCCTTCTCCCACAGAGAGACCAGTGGTTTTGAACTGCTGACTGTCAGGTTGGTAAAGGCACCCACTATACCATGAGGGCTCCTGACTGACTTCACCAGGACGTATATGGTTTAAAAGACAAAATCTATGTATGTACCTGTGGACTAAGCCTGGAGAAAGTGCTTGCTCAATGCTAACTATCGTTATTTCAGCTCATACGAGGGTAGAAGAATGCCAGGATACTGTGCAAGCCCTAAGGAGTCAGTCACCGCTGTCTACTCTAGACATGACAGTATGCTCTGCACTTGGAACCTCTCTAAGGCCTCCACTTAATGCAGTTAGAATGTGGTCCTTCATCATTCTAAACTTCTGTGATCCTAATCTTAGTATTTTAGATGTATCCTCTAAGGCATTTTCAGATCCATCATCTCATTTGATTTTCTCACATTTTAGGGGCAGGAATGGTATCATTTTTATTTCACAAATAACCTTCAAACTCAAAAGTTTAAAAAGTAATTTTTATCAATGGCCCCTGGAGTTGGTAAGAGTACTGGAGAAAGGTCTTAAAACCTGAATTCAAACGCTAACTCATTTTAATCCACCACAATAATCAGTCAAGAACAGGGGTAAACATCTTCAAAAGGACACCTGGCAGTCACTGTCCACCAGCTACGTTGAATACCTCCACATAGGAATGTCACAATCTATTGAGTGTGAGTTGCAATTTGATTAGGGTCTAAATTTCTTAAACTGGAAACAGAACCAGAAACTTATAGCAGTATAGTTTGTTTTTTAAAAAACTATCTGTATTGTCTCACTGTCTCATAATGTAGGACACACTGCGACTGTTGAAAGGGCAAAGAATTCCCCAGGAGTCATTTGTTTCTGACTCTTTTCGTTAGTCCTATGTAATTAATCATGGGTACCTTGAAATAGTCCAGGATGTTCAAAGAGGTCTAGTTTTTGGTGTTATGGTTAGAGTTCTAGAAGCAAGAATTATAATCAATGAATAATTAGTCAATATGTGCAGAAGTTACCATGTTGTCAACTTTTTGAGATGACAGTTTAAATACTCAACTATTAGGTTTGACTAAACAGTTATAAAATGAACTGAGAAACTGTTATGCTCCAAATCTGGGGTTAGGAAAACTTAGACCTTGGTCTTTTGCAGTCCCGTTTTCCCCTCTTGGAGCCTGCTGGCGGGCTGGATTCTGACTCACAGCACTCTCACTGGTGCAGAGCGGAGCTGCCCCACCAGGCTCCCCAGGCTGTGACCTTTGGGAAGCAGACAGCCTATTTTCTGAGGCACCTCAGGGTGGATCCAAACCACCACCTGCCAACTAGCATTTGAGCACTTAGCCATTGGCGCACTTAGCTATTTGCACCACCAAGGGACTCTGTCAGAATTTAACTTCTTTGAAAACAAAGTGCCTGAATAGGTTTTACAGTTCCCTTGTTGCACCCCACCCCCACACCTCTGCTCTCTACCCCACTCAGGATCATTGTCAGCTTCTAGGCTCCATCCAGTGAATATTGTTTAGGGCAAGCCTTATGCAGGAAAACAATTCAGAGAGGATATACTTTCCACAATCAGCGCTGGGGATTCTTCCTTGATTCTGTTGCAGCCTGGCAGCCAATCTGGTTCTGCCTAGGCCTTGGGGGTTGGGGGGTGGGGTGGGTAGGAGGTAATGCTTCCACTTCCCACAGTTCTGAGAGCCTACAAAATAATGATGCAGCAGGATGTGGAAGCCACCACATCAGTCTTGTCCCTCCACAGTCCAGGTCACTCAGTTCCTAAAGGTCTTAAATCGGTGTGGCCATCCTGTTTTCATTGACCACCCTCTCTGACCCCCACAGATACTGGCACAAACAACTTAAACCCACTTTTTCTTTATGGGTAAAAGAGTTGTAGAAGAAAGCTATAATGCCAAAATGATATTTTAATGAATAATAGATTAAACAAGACAGGATTTCTAAAAAATGGCATGAGGCTAAGTATATGAGAAAGACTAACAGTTTAAATATATTACTTGAGCAGAAACTTCTCACAAAGCCTAAGTGCTAAAGTTCTATCAGCGCAGGCAATCTCCCATGCAAAACAAAGCAGTACAACTCACTGCTGACTCATGTCGGCCTTCACAGGACAGAGTAGAAGAGCCCCTGTGGGTTTCCCAGACTATAAATCTTTCTGGGAATGGAAAGCCAGAGGGGTTTGGTACTCCTGACCTTCTGGTTAGTAGCTCAACACATAAACCACTACACCACTAGGGTTCCCATGTTGTTGTCGTTAGGTGTCATCAAATCAGCTCCAACCAACGACCCTAAGCACAACCGAACAAAAACACTGCACGACCCTGCACCATCCTGACAATTGTTCCCATGCCTGAGAACCCACGGATGCAGCCACTGGGTCCATCAACCCATCCTGTTGAGGGCCTCCCTCTTTGTCGCCACTCCTCCACCTCCAACCATACATGATGTCCTTCTCCAGCAGCTAGTCTCTCCTGACAACATGTCCAAAGCATGTAAGACAAAAGCTGCTATTCTTGCCTCTAAAGAGCACTTTTGGCTTTACTTCTTCCAAACAGACCCCTTTGTGCGAGACAAGCGAGAGAAAGAAGGAAGGAACATGGACAGATGTGGTAAAAACATTTCATTCTGGTTCAATGTAGTTAACTATGTTCTCAACTTGGAAGACAAATGCCTACTAATTTATTTTTAGCAATTAAAATCAGTGACACTCAGTGTTTGGGGGAATCTTCAATGAGACCATTATATTGTACAATGTAATTTTGAACACAATCCTTTGGCAAGTTGCTGAATTCAGAGATAGGCTGACTTCAGACATTAATGGGTCTGTATCTTATCACCAGACCTTGGTCTAGGAAATAGGAGGGGGATGAGACAGTTCTTAAGCAAAAGCTTTTTTCTTGGTTGCCAAAACTGCCTTTAGGGACCTGATCCCCACAGGGGAAAGCTTTGTTCTCCTGTGCCTATGGCACTATTAGGAACTCTCCTAGCAAATCTTCAGGCAGTTGGAGGAAATGATCTATTATCCACTTAGAAAGCTGCAGGAAGATTTCGTTTTGCATAGCCCAGATGACAATCTACTGTCTTAAGTGCTGGTGACAAAACCTGATCATCATAGGACAATGGATTTAAAAGGAGTTCACTCTCCTTATCATAGCCTCTCTTGAAAAGTGTGCTGCTCCAAATTTCACTGTCATGAAGTCCATTCTGACACAAAAGCAACCCTAGTTAGTTTCCAAGGCTGAAAACCACTGATGGGAGGAGAAAGTCCATCTTTCTTCTAAGGAGCAGTTGTCGATTTAAACTACAACTACTCAGACACCACGTTCCCTGTACTAACTGTCCCTCAAATAGTCTAACAGAATTACAAGTCTATCTCATCACAAGGGCTAGGAAACTGCAGGTGCTTTTCAAAGAACATGGCTAATTTCAGTTTCTTCACTATCGGAATCGAAGACATCCAGTAATTACTGCTGCAGGTACCCGTGCTCAGTTACAGATTATGAACAGCTTTAGTTCTGTACATGAAGAACAACAATGGTGAATGTATTTCAAGTAGATGCAATTACAAAAATGAAATCAATGAAGGTCATTATTTTTCAGAACTTGAGCCCCAAATTACCCAATTAAAAAGAGTTGTCATAGTGAAATGCACACTTTTGAGCAACTATCAACTGTGTTCAAGTTGTGTGTAAAGAACTCCCAAAACATAACTAAATATGAATTATCATAGAAAACAATGGAAACAAGTATCAGGAACAAAGCATTTCTAAATTTAAAAAGGAAAAAAAAAACCCACAAATGGTATGTATTTAGAGGAAGGTTTTTATAGCATAGGGCAATGTCCAAAGACTACTCATTAGATTATCTTCAGGGATGTCTCTTCTTAAAACAAGTTGTAAATAGAGAAGCTTTTTACAGTAAAATGAACCAAAATTAGATTGAAATTAGTTGAAAAGCTTCCATCAAAATACATAATTGCTAACATAAACATGCTGCTCTTTTTATAAACTTAAGAGCATTCTCATCACCTAATATAAAGATATGATCTCTCTTTTCATAGCTTTCTTTTTCATAGTTGGTATCAAGTTTTAAAAATTGCAAATATTTATAAATTTAAAAATAATTATTTCAATTATTTTAACTAAATCTAACATAATAGATCATTTTTAATTAAACATCGAGGATAGGTGTTACAGCTTGAAAGAAACCAAAAGATTATGGAGGCCAACCAATTCTTTGCACAAATGGAAATCAAAACAATACCCGAGAATCAGGAGACCCACCTCAGGACGCTATAATGGTGCTTTATCTCACCACACATTTTAAAAGTTATAGTTTTCCATTATTCTAAGAAGTAAATTTTAAAAGAAGAAAAAAAAAACAAGCTAATGGCAGGATACAAAGCTTTCTTCATTCCAGTCTTATGGCTACACTGAAAGCAGCAAATCTTAAATTACTGCAACAGTGCTGCTACTGTGTGCCGTGGAGTGGACTGAGACTCACAGCAACACTGTACGGCGGAGCAGACAGCTCCAATCTTTACAGAAGCAGACTGTCACGTTCCTTTCCCATGGGGCAGCCAGTAGGTTAGAACCACTGACCTTCAGTTAGCAGCAGAGTGCTTTTAACTTTTGTGACAGACAGCAGAGCTCCTGAATAGTCTGAACAGCACTGCTATTGACCGAGTCACACAGAGTGCTTTGTTATCTATCACCACCACCCCTACCCGTTTCAGACAAACTGGTGGAAATACAGGTTCCACTGGAGCAAGTGGCTAACTGGTTGAACTCCCAAGGGTCAGAAGATGGAGAAAGTGAACAGAGGTCTCATGGAAGGATGTCTCCAGATCAGACCTGCATTTTGAAAATGTATCCTGATACAGTGTAGAAAAAGGAAGAGGACAAAACCCAAAGCAGGAAGTTGGCTAGCACGGAAGCTTCACAAGAACTGGGAAGAGTCGACAGTGGCCTGACCCTGGGTAGCTGTCGTGGGAGTGAAGAGCTGTAGGTAGATTTTAAGATCAGAAACTGGCAACAACTGGCCTGGTGACTGACAAGAAGTGGAGGGTGAGAATGCCAGAGGAGGAAGAGCGCAGCAATTAGGGAGCCTTGGCACGCTTATCCACGCAGATCTGAGTAGGAGGCGGGGAGGACAGAGAATTGGTTTGGCCACGTGGTGCCTGTGGTGCCTGAGAGAACAGAGCTGCTGCTCCTGGAGGAACTGGTTCTGCCGCAGCTGGATGCGGGGTTCTGACACTGAGAGGACAAGGTCTTTTAGACACAAAATAATGGCAAGCCAAGCCAGCAAAGATGTAGCTGATAATCTTCTGATGTATCTCCTCTCTCGTTAGACTTTCTTATAACCTTAGAACAGAACTTAAAACAGATTATTTATATTTAAACCTTAAGAGCTAAAAAAAGATTAGAAGCAAAAGAAATGTATTTTGTGAACCTCTAAATTGAAATGTTAATATATAGGAACCTGGACAGTAAAGTTCGAGTCTCATGTCACTTAAGTTATCTGCATGCTCAGCAGATGCTCCATGAAAGAAAGACTATCTGATCCCATTAATATTAGTCTCAGAAACCCCACACAGGGGTCGCTAGAAGTTAAAGTTGACTTGAGAGCAGTGAGTCTGCTTTTGATATTGCTTCCACAGTATTAATTATGAACCAAGTAATGTTTTGGGTTATACAAATATTCTTTCAATCATCAAAACTCTTAAGTGCATACAATTATTATCCCTATTTTATAGTTGGGGAACTGAGGTGCAAAGAAATTAAATAGTCTCCTTGTTGCATTGCCAGATCAGGGGTTCTCAACCTTCCTAATGCCTCAACCCTTTAATACTGTTCCTCATATTGTGGTGAACGCCAACCATGAAATTATTTTCGCTGCTACTTCGTAACTATATTTTTGCTACTGTTAGGCATGACCGTGTAAATGTCTGATATACAGGATGTACCAGTAATTTCATTGTTACAAATTAAGCATAATCACAGCTGAATATAAAAAGACTGATCTGCATACAGATTAAGTTCCCATGGTACAGATTTTTTTGGCAGTAGTTGATGATTTTATAGTACATGATTTTACATTTACTCAGTAATTATAATTCATGAAGTGTCCTTTTACCTCCAATACTGTTGCTTTCAACACAGTAGCTGCTTTTAACAGTAGCTGCTTTCAATATAGTAACTGCTGTCAACACGTGTGACAGGTCTGCATAAGCACATTATGGCGTCAACCCTATCCCACACATCTGTATTTGTATGGGGTGGATGTGATGGGGTTGGCGTGATAACATGCTGGGTACTTATATGTGGGTATATCTGCATGTGGGTGGATCTGCCTGGAGACAGACAGAGGAGTGGTGTCTCGGTTCCCAATACCATCAAAAATAGGTGTTTTCTGATGGTCTTCGGTAACTCATGTGAAAGGGTCATTCCAGCCCCCAAAGGGATCATGAGCCACTAGTTGAGAACTGCTGTTTCTAAGACTTAGAACCTAGGCCTGTTTTCATCACCAGCACATACCTTGGGCTCTTTCTATAGAACCTGAGCACAATGGTCATAAGGTGAAAAACAAATATGCAAATAAAAAATTTAAGCTTAATAAAAAATGGGGGGGGGGGAGGGAAGAAACCGTGTTGTCATTGTGCCAATGCATTGGGCTGTGATCCAAAAGGTTGGCAGTTCAAAACCACCAGCCAGCTCTGAGGGAGAAAAATGGGACTTTATACTCCTCATAAACAGTTACAGTCTCACAAACTTACAGCGGCAGTACTAGCCTATCTTATAGAATCACCATGAGTCAGAAACGACTTGATGGTCATTAGTTTGTAATTGAAAAATACTACAATCAAAGTCCTACAACAAGAGGGGAGAAAGTAATTTGCAACAAATACCAAAGTTAATATTCTGAGTGCACAAAAATGAAAAATACTGCTATTGAGTCATTTCTGACTCATAATTTTAACTCTTAATAGGGTCCCTCAGCTTTGTAAATCTTTATGGAAACAGTTCCGTCTTCCTCCTGTGGGACAGCTAAGGAGCTTGAACCACTGACCTGACAGCACGCCAATGCTCACCTGACAGTACCACCAGAATTCTTTGTTAATAAACAAAGCGCTGGCAAATCAATAAGAAAAAGATTAATCACTGGATGCACACTAAAGAAATATGTACACACTTAGGTTGTGCACACACAAAATATGAAATCGAAGGAACTGAATGTATTATATGAAATGCATACAAGGGTGATTAACCACTCAAGCTTAACACAACAACAGAAATGAGATGATATAAATGTCTATAAAGATGCACTTGCGTTACTGTGTTGGCAAGGAATATTGGAAGTATCAAGGACTGCCAAAAGAACAAAGAGATCTATCCTGGATGAATTACAACCAGAATGTTCCTTAGAAGAAAGGATGGCGAGACTTCATCTCTCATACTTTGAACATGTTATCAGAAGACACCAGTCCCTGGAGAAGGACAGCACGCTTGGTAAAGTGGAGGGCAGTGGTTGCAGCAATGGGCTCAACATAACCTTCTAGACAAAGTCCTTCAAAGCACTAACTTGATCAGTGTTACAAAGCTGGAGCGCTCAGTGTCTGACTCCCCAGTCTGGTAATGGTCTTCTGTCTACTGACAGTCTAACTAGCAGAGATGTAGCTGGGAAAGGGTTTTGCTACTGCATTAAGAAGTCATGGGTTGGGGCTGAGCCCCGGTGGCGTAAGTGGTTGAGTGCGGAACTGCAGCCCGCAGGCTTGGCGGTTCAAATCCAGCGGCGGCTGGGTAGCGCCCACGACCGCCAGAGGCAGTGATGCCCACAAAAAAAAAAAAAAAAGAAGTCATGGGTTGTAAAATGACTGGCCAACAAATACAGCACATGCATTTTTCCATACAGCTCATCAGTAAGACAGTTCTACTGCACAGCATCCAACTATATGTGACTCCAAAGTACACCTCACCTAACCAGTACTCCGTGACTACATTGTACAGGTAATTCAGAGCAGTGGTTCTAAACCTTTCGAATGCAGTGACCCTTTAATGCAGTTCTTCATGTTATGGTGACCCCTCCCAACCAAAAGATTATTTCCATTCTTACTTCATAACTGCTATTTTGCTACTGTTATGAATAGGAGAACCCCTGTGAAAGGGTCATTTGACCCCCAGATTGAGAACCACTGATTTAGAAGTTGACCACTTTAAAGGGTTAAAAAGTTTCTGCACCTATTTTGGATATGAAATTACCTAAAATATAAGGTTTTTAACTTCACTTCATTGACTATATAGAGGCGTGGCAATTTTTTAATGAGTCACAGTTGCCATTATAAAGTAAAATTAATTATAATCTTAAACTCATTTTATAAATCAGAAAATAACATTGAACAGTGCAGCAATTAAATAAATCTCCAACTTTAGGGATGACCTAGGTATGTGGAACTAATCTGCCCAACAGACAGACGCTCCCCTCCAACCCCCTTGGCAACATTCCATTCCCTCCTGCTGGCCCCTCCACCTGGAACCTGCCTCTTGTAGGCCTCAAACTGTCCTCCCTGCTAATGGGCTGCTTTTAATTGCTACACGTTAGGGGCACCAAAGAGACAAGACAGCAAGAGCAATGTCTTTCATAATGTCAAGGAATCCTGAGTGAATGCCCTTGGAACACTTCTAAGGTGTAAAATCAAGGCACATCAAAGCACCGATTTTGTTACAAGACGATTGGCCGAGCAGAGCCTTCAATCCCAACTTCTGAGTGCTAAGCCGTGTTTTAGATAAGGGAAGCTGCTGGGTTCGGTTACCACCGGTGCACTTTGAAATGCTTTCTGTGATGTGGATTCTTGGCTCCTGAAATCTTGTACAGTGTTTGCCTAGCAAATCTTTTAAAACAAATGTGAACTCCAACTTATCTGAAATTGAAATTGAAATATCGTCACTACATACTGAATTCTGGATGAAGTGTTGAACAAGAAGTATAAAAGTAACATCTTAAGCTTAAAAATCATCATGAAAACAAAAAAAAAAAAATAAAAGGACAATATCAATGCATGACAATTATGTATATATATATTTATTTATTCAGAAACATATATTTTGAATTTCCTAGTAGCTGAAAAGTAATTACATATAGATACCAAACTTGTCCTCACTACTATCATTGTTTAAATGAACAATTTCCTCTATTCCACATTAAGCTGCCTTTTTTTTGGAGGCACCTAACATATCTAATAGTCCAGATTATCTCCCAATGAATTTATCAGAAACCTATAACATGGATATATCAATAGTCTAGATTTCTACTGTTTCGCTTCCTCCCAACTAGATCCAAGACTGTGTCTGATCAATAGGGAAAAAAGGATGATTCACAAGCACAAAAGTGCCATGCCATTATTCCACAGTGTTCTAGTCAACCTACATTTACTGAGTATCTACGCTGTGCCCAAGATTTTGCTGGGTGCTTGATCCCTTCCCAGCCATAGGCCTTACTCACTCAGCTCTTCCAGGGAAAAAATGTTTCCTCAAATAAGAAAACTCCAAGGTAAACCACAACAGGGATACCCAGGAACACACTGGGCTACTGAAGCCAACACTCTGAACTTGCCTAGTTAGAGGTATTAGGGCAGACTTCTGTGAGGAAGCACGGGCAGTCTATGATTTGAGGGGTTAACTTGGGGCTGGAGGGGGTGGGGGGAGTGTTTCTTGGCAGAGGGAGTGTGTTGTATGCACTGGCTCGGTGGCAGGAGTTTCAGGAAACTCTGTGGTGAGCAGAGTTTGAGGAAGTGAAAGGCAGCTATCCTACAGGCAAGGGCCAGAGTGATCTGAGATGAACCTGGCAGGGACCAGACCAGTCAGGGGCTGTGAAAAGATTAGCCATTCCGTAAATGGAAAGCATTTGAACGTTGTTTTGACAATGGACTGAACATGAGGAGGTAGGACGTATCAAGGATGACTCCTAGGTTCTGATTCTGCAGGATAAACATGTTATCCGCGCTATTTCCAATGCAGATGCTAAGAGATGGTAAGATACTGAGAAGGACAGCCTTTAGAGCAGAAGGTAGAGAATTTGGCTTTAGGTAACTGAATGTGGGGTATTTTTCAGGCATTCAAGTGGATGTTTTTTCTAAGGAGATTTACTAACTTTGGACTTTAGGAGAGAGTAAAGCTAAGGAAGTGCTGCCTCTGGAATCACTGGTTAATGGCTGATAATTGATCTAAGGGTATGAATAAGGCAGAAATAGGGATGCTGGAGATGGAATAAGCGCAGGCCTGAGGCCAAGAGAGGGCTTTGTCCTTCCATTCAAGAGTTTACCAACCCACAAAACCAGACTTTTTCATATGCCAGGAATTCTGTCTTCTCATTATTTGACAGCTTGAAAGGGCCACAATTATTTTGTAAGCCACATCCAGTTACTAAGCATAAGTTACTTACTGCTTCACATGATATAAAAGTGGCCAATACTGTCAACTGTTTGTTTCCAAATTCAAAACTTGTCTTAGGCTTAATCTTGATAAGATTGTACCTGATTAAGTTACTGCAATATTCAGACACCCAAATCTAAAAATAACCACTTTGGAAAAATTAACTCATCCTAGTATTCAAAAGAGCCCTAAATTTCATGGGCACCAGACACTAGTCTAGAAGCTAACTTAGCTCCTAATCTTATAATAATTGATATTTAGTATCAAAGTGCTATAAGACCAATATGAAACTTAGTTGTTACACATCGGTTAAACAATTATTTTGCCAATAAAGAAAAGTAATAAAAAAAATGACAGTGTCTACTTGTCAAGGGTAAAGCTTCAACCTACCATTCAATCTACCTTGTCCTCAGTCCACACACACTCTCAGCATCATGATGAATTTCACATGAAGAATTTATCTAGTGGACTGCTTAAACTGCACCACAGAGTGGCTCTGGGGACTTAACTTCTGTCTTTAAGACGTCCGACTGCCCCATGAATAATTTCCAGGTAATGAAAGTGTACTCTAAGAAACATCTCACTTTACTCAATCCAGCTACCTAACAGAGTGTGCCTGAGAGGGCTCATTCACTCGCCTACCTCCCTTCCATAAAAGGCATACCTAAATCAACTGCGAAACGCAGAGAAGGACTGAAAACACCTGTAGTTGCTTGATCATTTTATGGCCTAGACCATATTTTACATTTCCCTATGCTGTGTTTTCCCCTTCTTAACTAGCAGAGTTGTAGTGGCTAATAGTAAAGACTGAATTTTCCAATCCACACTGGCAGATAATTCCATTTCTTGCTCCCCGCACCTCCATTTGAATTTTCTTATAACGGAGAGGAGAAAAAAAAAAGCACAACCCATGCCTGATCTTGCAGTACTGTCTGTATTCTTCTTTCAACTGCAGGCTGTTGTGTGGAGCTCATCTCAATACAGGTTCTGTGAGCCGAAAATGCAAGACTTAACAATCCTACCCAACGGAAAGAAACAAGAGCATGACACTGGCGCCCAAAGGTGCAAGCAGAAGGTCGAACAAGCCTACCACTCCAAACCACTAGCCAAGAAGGCCAATTACTTCCTCAAAAGGTTGGGAAGGTACCCATGCATTCACTGTAGTCATATAATATACACATAGATAATATATTACAGAATACCTATTACTATAATAGTGATATAAAAGCCTATGGGAGGGCTGAGCCCCAGTGGCGTAGTGGTTGTGCGCGGGACTGCGGCCCACTGGGACGGAAGTTCAATTCCAGCAGTGGGGCTGGGCCTCCTACTCCCACCACTGAGAGCAGTGATGCCCCCCCCCCCCAAAAAAAAAGCATATGGGATGTAGTTCGATCAGTTACCCAAAAGTGGGTGGTGCTACACTTTGTCCTGGGTGGTTTTTAATTACTGGGGGGGGGGGGGGGAGGGCTTGAGTGTTTTTTTTCCCACTGAAAAGGAGGCTGTAGGCCAAGTAAGTTTGAGACCCTATATTGGAGATGAACTTTAGAAGACCCAGTCTACTCTGCTTCTCTGAAACCTTCTTTCTTACAATATTCACACATGCTCACAACATTATGAAATGCGTGGGCCCTCAAATCTTCCACCAACCACAAAGAATGGATTTTGATGACTGTCCCGCCATCACTTAGACCACCAACTTTGAGATGCATATGAAATCTTTAAAAAGACAAAACAAAAACAAAAGGTAGCATCAAGAGAGTGATGCTGTTTCCAGTTATTTCTTCTCTCATGTGATTCAACACGACATCAAAAAAATCTAATATTTCAAACTAACTAATCCTCAAAAAAAATCTAAGAAATATTCCAAACTAATTAATCCTCTACCTTTCCTCTAACATGACCTCAAAACTCACTGCCACTATGTTGATTCTGACCCAGAGTTTCCAAGGCTGCCAATCTTTATGGGAGTAAAAAGCCTCATCTTTCTCCCTCAGAGCAGCTGGTGGCTTCCAACTGCTGACGCTGTGGTTAGCAGCACTACGCATAAACCATTACACCACCAGAGATCCAGCATCTCATTTGATGGGGTGATCCAAATAGAGGACCCTTGTATTACATGGAGGTCAGGTTACAGAAAATCATGTATTATACAGTTAAGCAAATAAAAACTCAATCCACGGTCTTCCAGTCAATCCCGAGTCCTCAGCAATATAAACCGGTGCTGGCAAGTGGGTTTTAACTCAGAGCAAGCCTGGAGTGTGGGGGAGACCTGCTCTGTCAGGTTTCTGGGCCTCGGTATCTGCATGTCAGCAAAGATACTGGCAGTGATGTCAAGCGGACAGCTAGTGCGACTCCTGAGAAACAACTTCCTCCTTAGAACCATCAATTAATATGAAGACAGAAATAGAGGCAGCTGAGAGTGGTACAAAGCATGAGCTGTGGGCTTGGATCGACATGGATTTGGACTCCAGCTTGGCCGTTGCGTTGGTTATGGCTTTAGAATCCCAGCTGAGTTCGTTCTTTCCCCTTCAAAGCAGCCATTAGAGCCTCTTCCCTGGAGTGCCCTAGTGATGATTAAATGAGATGATGTACAAGACATGCCTGGCACACAGATGGCAAAAGAGCTAACTTTACAAATACCTAAGCATAACTATACGCTCAATGAACACATGTTAAGACACAATTAAAAGCCTCTCACATTTTTGCAATATGAGAAAAGCACCTGAACAATCCCACTGCTTTACAATGAATCATTTCTTTTAATTCTAGTCCTATTTCTTTGGTACTTATATTTAAAAAAACTCATCTCAAAGGAAAACAATTTGAACTTTATTGCAAACTGTGAGGTGACTTCAACAAGTTCATAGAAAAAATGCCATTTACAAAAATTGTTTTCCATTATTTTTTTTAAAGCTCCCATATAAATTTCCTCTTACCTTCAACACATTTACCTTTTTAGGTGGTTTTAACTATTGACAAGATATAAAAGAGGCCAGGGCTGAGAGAAATAACTGAACCTAAGGAATGCACTCCTTACATCTGACACAAGCAAAACCATTTCACGGTTAGAGGTACATTATGCTTCAGCTCTGAAGTAGCCTCCAGAGACTATTTCATTTCGACAGCAAATTTTTCTATTCCTTCTGTCCAGAAATTTTCCCCAACCCAAGAAACCGACCAGCTGCCATCTAGTCCAGTCTGCCGCACAGAAGACTAACGTTGTACGGAAGCAGACCCCCACGGGTTTTCTCCTGCAGGGCTGGGCAGTTCAAAGCACCAGCCCTTCGGTTTAGCAGCTGAGTGCTCCACCACTGATCCTGGGCTGCAATATTCAAAAGTGTGCTTTCTAACTCAGAGCTCTTTTTCCTCCAGGTAATCCCGTTTCCCGTGCATCCCATCCGCTCCTCCCTCGGAATGCACATAGCCAGTGTCACAGGCTCAGCCTAGGCAAGCTGCAGCTGGTTCTCTTGCCCTTGTTGAAAGCAAAAGAACACTCCTTTCTCTCCCTGTTTTGGAATCTTCAAGTCTGCATGTCAGGGAGGAGTTCCAAAAAGTGCAATATATTATGTTTTTAATAGAAGACAAGAAAGAATATCAATGAACAGGGCAGCTTCCTGGTTGCTGTTTTGGTTGGTTTTTTGTTTTTTTTTTTTGGTATATAACAAAATGGAGTTATTATAGTGTATTGGAAGTCACGTATTAAGGAATGTTGGTTAACCAGTCACCCTTGCCAAAATCAGATATGGAAAGAAAACAAAAGTTGGCAACAATTCCAACTGGCATTTCTCTTTCAGAATTATATTTAATCAAGTTAATCTTTGAAGAATGCATTAGGTTTACTTGATTTAAAGAAAGAACGGGAGACAATTCCTATCTATGAAACTAAGTCCATGTGAGACTAACTTATGTAACCACTTCATTTATTTTATAGTGTCACCAACTTAATTCTGAAAAAAGCTATTTTTAGGTGCGATCACGATACCTCCTTTGGTCAAAGATCACTAAGAATTGTATTTTTAGCCTAGCAGCTTCTGAAAGGAAACGAAAGCTGAGGGGTATGTGGATATAAAAGCACGCTATGTAATAATTTCAGTTTTAAACAAAACTAACATTAACAAGTACAGCATATCTTGTTCTTTCGTGGGGCCAGCAAATTGATAGTTTGGGCTTTTTAAGTTACCAAAATAGGATAGGGTAATTATATCTACTAAACTCACAATAGCCTGTTCAATGAAAAGCAACACTGTAATTTTTCTTCAAAGACAGTAAATAGGAAGAAAACTCTCTTAATTCTGTACTACATATAAAGAAAAATAGAAAAACCCTAGGGCGCCACTTGCAGGCAACAAAACTTCCACTGATTTCAGTTGTGAAACTGAAGTGGGCCAGATTTTAAATCTTCAATGTCAAAAATTGGTGCTACTTATATAATTTACACCTCACAAGTGTACTTGCCACACTTTGCTTCTACAGTCAAGAGCAGAAGCATCTCATATCAAGATCACACGATTCTTAAAAAAAAATTAAAACAACTATAACATGGTTTTTAGAGAAAATAGTCTTCAGACTATCTAACATATAGTTCATAGTCTCATAAATTGTATGATGCAAAGTTCATTGATTTCATTCAACTGCTTATAATCAGTGTTTCGACCAAGAGATTGAAGTGATTTTTATACCCAATTGGAAAGGAAGATGAGGTGTGTGGGCTGTGTGTGTGTGACTTTGTAGTTTAAAATGAAAGGGAATCAACATTTTATTATTTTTTTTAACATTTTATTCTTAATGAGATATTTTTATTTATTATATTTGGAATGAGTAAAAAAGCATTCTGGCTAATGAAATTAATTTCTTAAAATAATTATGATTATGCTGATTAGTCCTCTGCATCACATACTATGCAATTTATAATCCACTCCTTAAACAAAGAAGGGAAGAAACCCAGGTTATAGAACAAAAGCTGAGGTTACTCTGCCCTTAATTCTATTTGCTTCCACTTTAGATCTAGTTTGTGTCAGGCAATCACACCAAACAACTCTATGTGTTAGTGGTACAGTGACTGGTTTCTTAATGCTATATTCACAGCTTCATGAGATGATCAGAATGTTAAAATTTACTGTACCCAAAAGGTATGTATCATAAATACAGCTAAAAATAATTTCTCACATTTGGGGTCTAAAATTTTTATCTGGAGTTGAACTATAGTTTCCTTTCAAACATCCTTTCCAGTTAAGTTTTAGCCCAATCTGTATAGAAATAGGAAACTCATAGAGGAACAAAACTCTTGTAAAACTCAGTTACACGTACAAGTTACAAAAAACAAAACCCAAAGCAAAAACCTACCACAGTCACAATCTCCTTTTATTTCAATGTTGTGACAGTAGAACATTTTTTTAATTTTAGTTTAAAAAATATTAAATTGGGGGTGGGAGAGTAAGTGATCTCCCAAGTAACAAACGAACGGTTGCTTTACACAAATAATCTCACCATATTAGTCCAGATAATTAAGGAAAACCAAGATTTCCGCTGTCAAATTCGCCTCACAAGGAACACAAACCTAGACACACTCTTTCAAACAGAATAAGGGTCAGGAAACTACAGGGCCACGGCTAACTGTCCCAAACACATTGCCAGCAAATCAAAATACCCCCCTTCAAGACTTTGCGCTCGGCATACACGAGTCATATTCAAAAATCAACAACGAAGATGATGGCTGTCACACTGACAGGCATTTTTTTTTTTTAAACACAAAAGTTCCAGTTGCAAAAAAAAAAAAAAAAA
>PVJH01011189.1:0-69989 GCA_004026705.1 Nesogale talazaci | reverse complement strand
ATTCCTTTTACCCTTACATGAGTCCAGACTGTGTTTACATACATCAGGACCCTCGGTGGCCTTCATTTTCCTCTTTTCTCTCTCGGTAGTGATGTAATCCTTCTAGTGGGAGACAGAATAGTAGGATGGGATTCCAGTGCCCTTGCTAGCTATAAATGTGGGCACATTATTCCTACTGTGAAACAGGAGTCATGATAATGTGTACTTCATTATGTTATTACAATAAACATTCTAATAATATGAAGCCCGAATTACAAGGGAGTCACGAGATAGCTCACAATTGTTCTCCCTAAGCTGGATGTAAATGAGGACACATCACAGACTGAGTCAGCATGTCCAAGTAGGCTTAGATCCAGGTCTTTCAAGCAGAAAGGGAGCTAATACAGGAGATGGAGTGCTTGGGACATCAGTGACAAGATTGGACTCCGGGATAACTCCAGGAATGGCTCTGAAAGCCCTCTCTCTGAGACTTGCCATGCCTGAGGAAGGAGTGGAACCAGGAGGCACTAGTGGAATTTCTGACCTCTGGACCATACCTTTTAACTCATGCCATGTTAAGCACGTTCTTACTGTCGCTGATCCATGGAGCTCATGGCCAGGTACTGGAATACTCAATCTGGCTGCTCAACTAAAGTGAAACTGGACAGGGAGCACCTGAAAGGTTGTGGCAAAAAGAGAGAGAGAGAGAGAGAATTCTTTGCTTCTCTTTTCCTTCAGGCTCTCACATGAATGCTTCTAAGTCATGTATGTTGGGCAGATTGTTTGAAGGAGCCAGTCCCTGCAGAAGGATCTCACTCTTGATAGACAGTACAGAAGAGGAAGCTCCTCGCCTCCCATGGTGACTGCCACGACGGGCTGACATGTAACGCTTGTGAGGACGGTGCAGGACCAGGCTGTGTTTCGTTCCTTTGCCCACGGGGCTTCTCTGAGTTGGAGCCAACATGACAGAACATGGCCAGCAACTGACAAACCTGCACCCATGAGGTTAGTGTTTGACGCCACCAGACGCTCAAGGGAAAGGTGAGACTTTCTGCTCCCATCAAGATTGACGGCCTCGGGAACCCACAGGGAGCATGCCGGTCTGTCCTACAGGAGCACCGGGAATTGGAATTCTTTGATGGCAACGATAAACCCTCCCCTGCCTCCCCGTAGGCAACTTGGTTGCTTTTGTTAGTTGTGGTTGTGTTGGTTCCGATGCCTGGTTACTTTTTTTTTTTTTGGCATCACTGCTCTCCGGTGGTGGGAGTAGGAGGTCCAGTCCCACTGGTGGGATTGAACCTCCGTCCCAGTGGGCCGCAGTCCCGCGTGCAACCACTGCGCCACCGGGGCTCAACCCGCCTGGTTACATTTTGTGGAACAAAAGGTTGCCCGGTTGTCTGCCGCCTTGGTGGTCGTTGGTATGATGCGGTTCCCAGTGCGGCTACAATGTCACTCCAGCTTGTTGTGGGGCTTCCTCAGCTCTGCTGACCCACTACTTGATTACCATTATTTCCTTTCCTAGTAACTACTCTCTCCCGACGGCCCCAAAGTATGTGACGAAAGCCTTGCCATCCTTGCTTCTAGGGAGCATTCAAGGTGTTTCTTCCACACGATACTCCTTCTCAACCCTACCATTCGAGTGCATCAACTGTTTGTTTTGTTTTGTTTTACTTTTTCATTGTTCCTTTTTAAAGTCCATAGGAGGTGATTGGAAAGGCCTTGATTTGGGTCAGGCGCACCTGCACCGTCTCACCATGTTGATGGTTGTGGGAGCCCCGTGCCACAGCCACTGCCCACCCATTTCATCCAGAATCTGACTCTTCTTCGATGACCTACTTTACCACAAATGATACCTCCTTCCAGGCATGGGGCTCTCCGGGACGGTATCTGGCTGAGACAGATTTGTTTGTTCTCCTAGCCATCCAGGGTCTTCTCAAGGATAAATGGGATTTCAGTCCATGGGAAGTACCTTAGGTGGGCTCTCCCATTGTCAACGGAGTCTCAAGCGCTTCTTCTCATGTGGCTTCTTTTCATCTCTGGTTCCGAACCTCTCCCTGAAAAGATTCTTCTTGTTGTCTTCGCTTTGGAATCTTCTATGTCATTCTTAATCCTTCTCCTCCTGCACTCAAGTCCCACACCGTCCGTCACTCAGGACCAAGCACAAGCCCCTCTTTCTGCTTTTAAAGGCCCTCCACTCCGGCACCAGTCATCTTTCGCTTCCTGCCTTCTTTTCCTTGACTTTCCGAACCCTGCACTAACTTCGTCTCACGCTCAACCGCCAAACCATCCTTCCCTGTGCCCGCTCGCCCCTGCCGCTGCGTCCTCACTGGAGCCAGATCACCGTACGCAGGCCAGCACTGACCTGATCTCAAGACTCGGCGGGCACCAAGAGTACAGTCACGTTTTAATGCGGAAGCAAAGACACTTGAAGTCCGGCCAGCAGCATCCTGTTCAGAGCTTTCGAACAGCGGATGGCGTTTTTTGTTTCCTACTCGTCCAAGTAACCGCAGTGTAAGGAAGATAGCGTTACACAACTCCGGGCTCCCCCTGAGGTCACACAGCCTTGGTGTTCATTTTTCCCACAAGTCCTTCCAACACAAGACCATAAGCAAAGATCCGCTTTTGGTGTTACAACTTTAGCGTGGATAGCATTTCGTATTGTTCATTTTGGCCACATTTTATGTGAGGGAACATGTTTCCATGTTGGCACATCACCATTCTAGTTAAAAATTATGGCCAAGGTGTGTTGCACTCCTCTCGTGCCTCCTTGCACAGGTGCGGTCAAGTGTGCCTCCCATGTCTTCCATTATGCCTTGCTGCCTCCCCAGCTCAGATCCCTGCAGGAATCCACCTGGCGCTGAGACACACCTGGGAGGTGGGAGAGCGTCCCTCCAGGCCACAACTGGGGCCATTAGTGTGGGGGAGCCAGTATGCCCAGCCAGCCCAAATCTTTATTATGAAGCTTGTCAATTAAAGTTATGAATATTTTTAAAATATATTAAATATGCATTTTTATTCAATGATTTCTTAATCATTTTATTAGGTGCTCATACAGCTCTTATCACAATCAATCCATTGTGTCCAGCATATTTGTACATATGTTGCCATCACCATTTTCAAAACATTTTCTTTCTCCTTTAGCCCATGGTATCCGTTTATCATTTTTTCCCTCCCTCCCTCTTGAACTCTTGATAATTTATAATTTTTAGGGCTTTTTCATGTCTTACCCTGACCCATGTCTTCCTTGGGGACACAGTTCTGAAGCACACGCTAGGCCATGCCTCAGAAGGCTCGCTCAGGTATTTCCAAAGCCCACTGTAGCAGACAGGTCCCCATTGGCCTGTCTTCCCTTCTTGTCTTCTCACTCTTCCAGTTTCCACTCATCCTCATGGGGACCTCTTCCCCAAACCAATCACCAGCACTGAAACCCTTGCCAGAGGCTCTGGTCAGGGTGACCTGAGGCTTAGCCACTTGGCAGAGCAGCTCAGTGGGTTGTCTGCAGTTCAGACCCTTTGTGGGCTCCCTGTCATTGGACATTTAGACGATTTTCCATTTCTGTGATTCTGCTGCCATGTTGCACATTTTTTTTTGGAGGGGGGGCATCACTGCCCTCTTGTGGTCGTGGGAGCTATCCCACCTTGCTCCCGGAGAGCTGCTGCTGGATTTGAACCGCCCAGCCAATGGGCCTCAGTCCCGCACTCAACTACTACATCAGCCATGTGGCACATTCTTATGCAAAAAAGAACTTCTGAGGGTAAAATGAATGAGTTAGTGTGCTAGTGCTTTTATGCCACTCATATTAAAAACAAAACCAAAAACCTCACTACCATCGAGTCCATGCCAGTGGTCCTGCAGGATAGTGTGGAACTGCCGCCTGTGAGCTTCTGAGACTGCAACTCTTTGTGGGAGCAGAAGACCCCATCTTTCTCAGAGCAGACAGTGGCTGACCTGGCCTTTCCAACCCAGCACACAACACCGTGCCACCAGGGCTCCCACACAGATGCCTTTAACAGAAATCTCTTCTCTCACACTTTGCATGTTTAAAAGTCTATGTAATTTATAAATCATTTTATTGAGGGCTCACGCAACTCTTATCACAATCAGTACATACATCAATTGTATGCAGACCACATTTGCACATTTGTTGCCATCATCATTCTCGAAACATCCTTCTGCTTAGACCCCCAGTACCAGCTCCCCATATTTCCCCTCCCTCCCTACCCCCTTCCCCATGAACCCTTAATAATTTACAAATTGTTGTTATTTTGTCATATCGTACACTGTCCAATGTGTCCCTTCACCCACTTCCCTGTTGTCCATACCCTAGGGAGGAGGTTATATGTAGATCCTTGCAATGGGTTCTCCCTTTCTATTTCACCTTCCCTCCACCTTCCTGGTTTCACCGCTCTCACCCCTGGTCCTGAAGGGATCATCTTAAAAGTTTATGTTTAGGATAAAAGCTCTAGAACAGTGGTTCTCAACCTGTGGGTCCCAACCCCTTGAACAGCCCATTCACAGGGGTCACCTGATTCATAGAAGTAGCAAAATTACAGTTATGAAATAGCAATGAAAATGATTTTATGGTTGGGGGGGGGGTCACCACAACATGAGGAACTGTATGAGAGGGTTGCAGCATTAGGAAGGTTGAGAACTGCTGCTCTAGAGGAAGCTTTCTTTCTTCTAGGAAAGGTAGCTGTGGAGTTTCTTGGCCATTCCTATGTGTGTTGCGTCTAGGAGGTTCTCAGTACAGGGATGATTCTTTGATGGCTTATCCACAGGTTTGTGCTGCCAGGATGACACCTTTTCAGCATGTGCGGCCAGAGAGCCTGCAGGTTTCATGGTCTTTCTGAGTCTCTGATGCCCTGATACTTATCTTGCTGTTTTGTTGGGAATCGGTATTATGGTAAAAATTCTGTTCAAGTGTGAGCCCTGGTGGTGTAGTGGTAGTGTGCGGGACTGTGGCCCACAGGGTTGACAGTTAAATCCAGCAGCAGCTCTCCGGGAGCAAAGCTGGGCTTCCGACTCCCACCAGGGCAGTGATGCCACACAAAAAAAATTGTGTTCCAGCAGCATGCCACCAGTGACGTTTCCCTGTGTCACCGTGTACGATGCAGACACCTCTGAGACAAATACCTACATAGGATTGGTCTGCCTAGCTAAATGGCAGAGAACTATTTAGACAGTGCACACAAAAAGCCCCATTGGGTTGAATTTCCACAGGGATCCTTCTGCTGTAGATTAGAGGAGAGGAAATCTGTAGAGTAAGTTAGCGAGCCCAGATTCCCCCGGAAACATCCATACATACTTGCAGAATGTACGTAGAGAGGCCAAAGACCATCCATACATATCCTGGGCACAGGAAGCTAGTACGTGGAGCCATCTTCAGCCACGCTTATACACACGTGTGTGCATTCTTGCACGTGCAGAGCTCAAGAGAGGATGTGATGTGTCTGGCAGACCTTGGAAAGAGATCACGAAGTTACTGTTCTGACTTTGCATGAAGACAGTCACGCAGAGTGAAGAGATATTTGGGACAACTCAAGAGATCCGACAGAGATACCCAGAGACCAAACTCGCTGCCATCGAGGCGAGTCTAACTCTTCACAAGCCTATAGGGCAGGGGAGACCTGCCCCGGTGCGCTTCTGAAACTCTCAACTCTTTACAGGAGTAGAAAGCTGCTGCTTCCTCCTGTACAGTGGCTGGTGACTTTAGTGTGCCAGCCTTGCTAGCAGTCCAATTCATAGTCGCCACAGCACCAGAGCTTCTCAAAGATGGGAGAGAGGAGAAAGCAGTCCTCGGTGCAGCAAGGGCAGAGGGAGGAACCTCTCTCTGCCAACCTGTCAACCTGTAGGAAACTCAGTGTACACGGATGAATCCAGGAGAGCCCTAAGGGTGCAAACTGTCCATACACTGGCTGCTAAGTGAAAGGTAGGAGGCTCACCTCCCTGAAGGTGCCGTAACAGAAACAGTGGCAAGCCCCTGCCACCACCAGCCATTGGCAGGCAGCCCTGTGGAGTGCAGTTCCCTCTGATACGCCAAAGGTCACCGTGAGCCAGAGATGACGCCCCAGAACGGCATGTCTCCTCCTCAACCCTCATTGATTCAGCAAATATTTACCAGCTCCCGCTCCCTGTCAGGTCCTGTGTGTCATTTCCCAGATACATTGAAGTTCTACATGGCTCAGGCTTAATTTGATTACTGTGTTGTATCAGTTTTAGGACCCATATTAACCCTTTGGAAATTGGGTCTTAAACTGATAAAGCACCATTATCATTGTATCACAATCCCTTGGATTAGTTCCATTCAACTGTTTTCAGAGAGCTAGGCCCCCAGATGAAGAAAACCAAGAGTGGATACGCCTCCTCTCCCACCTTTCCCCCTCCCCACTTCCCCCTGCCCCCTCTTTCCTTCTTTCCCTTCTTCACTTCAGTTACGGCTCCACTTGGACAGAATACATGTAGTCACTCTTGTCTCTGCATTGGATAACCTAGGATCCACATCTCAACCCTTAACGACGGTGTCTTGTACAGAAAATCCGGTGGCAAGGGTTTAATCCATTCAGGCAAAATACCCGAAGGGTTCCCTGCACACAGAAAGCATTACGTCCCACGCAAGACATCGATGAGGTACCCAGAGGTAATATCCTGAATGTTTCCATTAGAGAACGACTGACTGAAACACGACACCACCTTTCAGTCACGCAGAGCAGAGTGAGAATTGGGAGGAGCTAGTCACTGAGGTGGCACAGAATCACTTCCCAATAACTTGATGAGCCTGAAGGGGGGCCTGAAGGGGTTCTGGATGGATGCATGGATGGATGGATGGATGGATGGCTAGATGGATAAGCGAAGAGGTGACTAGCAAGTTAAGTAAACACCCTTTACCAGGCCTCTTATCAATGGTCAGTGAAGCCATGGAAATACCACTGTTTGCTCTGCTCTTCCTAATGCCAGTGTCCCAGTGTTCTACACAGAGCGCAGATGGCAGGAGCCTGCAAAGGCAAGGCCGCCTAGACAGAAGCCTGGTGGGGGCAACAGTGAACACTCAGCTGCAAACCGAAAGGCTGGTGGTGCCTCTGACGCTGTGGGAGAGAGGCCGAGCAGCCTGTGCCTGCAAAGATCCCAGCCCAGAAGACCGAGGGCCTCAGTGCCACTCTGTCACCTGGGGTGTATCTGAGCAGGGGGACCTGACGCCAACAACCGTTGAAGTAGAATGTGTGCTGGACACAGGGTCCAGCTCCTCTGGCACACTACCCACCTTCCCAAGGTGCTGAGAGGGAACCAGCAGCCCCACTCAGAATCCTCGATGCACGTCACATTGCCATGTGAACATGTGGCTGGTTGACCACCTGGTATGTGGGGACCCTGCCCCTGGAGCTCTGGTTGCCTTCACTTTTCATCCTTAGGCCTGAGCCTATCTCCCTCCATCCCCAGGCTGGCCTAGCTCAGGTCCACTTCTTCACAACTGCCAGTCGCAGAGTCAGGCAGGACCCTTGAGGCTTTGGTCTCCCTTCTCGGGGTTCATTCTAGGAAGCACAGCCTTTCCGACCCAAGAAGTGACAATCCAGGAGTAGAATTTTAGGACAAGGTAGATGGTTCAGAGACTCAGGTCAGGTCTGCTCAAATCTTCATATACGGTGCAGGGGAGGTTACTGGCAATTTTTAAAAGATCTCATTCTGTCATATTTTATGTTTTCTATAATGGATTGGTCTTATTTAGTTCTGACTGTAAAGAGGATATATATTCATGTAATAGATAAGCTATGGTTCATACAGCACATGTATACACATACATACATACATATGTGTATATAAAATACTTTAAAAAATCATTTTATTGGGGACTTGTACAGCTCATCACTATCCATCCATCCATTGTGTCAAGCACTTTTGTACATTTGTTGCCATCATCATTCTCAAAGCATTTGCTTTCTACTTGAGCCCTTGGTATTAGTTCTTCATTTTTCTCCTCCCTGCCTGCCCCCCTCCCCTCTCAGGAACCCTTAATAATTTGTAAATTAGTTTGTCATGTCTTACACTGTCCGGCATCAGCACAGACTTTGTTGCTTTATCTTTGATGGTCATTGAGTTGACTCAGCTCATAGCGACACCAGCATGAGCCGGTTCCTGGCCCATGGCGTCTTCGTGAGTGTTGGTATAGTCGAGTTTATTGAGCAGCTGCTGCCAAGCTTTCAGTTGACTGAAGTTCCCAGGAATGTTCAGTCAGTATTGAAGTCGGGGCTTTCTTGGCCAGTAAAAAGCTGCAGTCTCCAAAACTCCAGGTGGCGGGTCTACCCTGTCCTATAGGGTCGCTTGCTGTGAGTCAGCATCGGTTTTATGGGCTGTGAGTGGGTTTTATCATATCCGTTCGCATCTAGAGTTGAGCTCCCTACTGCCAGCCTTCTAACTGGTGGTTCAAACCCACCCAGAGCTAACCTAGAAGCCCGGCCCTACTCTCTGCTTCCCACAGATCGCAGGCTGGAAAGCCCAATGGAGAGACGCTGTCCCCTCTGCCCCCTCCTGGTCGCCAGTGACCAGATCGACTCCTCTGCAACTGGTTTTGTCGCCTTTTTGTTTTGTTTTAAAGAGACGAGTGCTGATTTAAGCACCTGTAAGAGAAGCCGTTTTAAATGCCTCTATAAATGCTCACCCTGACTACGTCTTGATTAAAGTGGCTAATTTATCTCCTAATTGAGTACAAGCGCAATACAATAAGGGAAAGAAGTGTTCAAACACTGCAGCTTTGCAGCTTCCCCCAGGGGAACGGGGTGAAGGCTCTTTCGTGTCTGAGTTTTCAAAAGTGGGCTTAGCAAGTGGGCAGTGGGCGGCTGATGCCGTGGAAGCTCACACCCGTCTGTGCAGAAGCACATTGCTGGGGGGGGGGGCGGGGAGCCCCACGCCCCAAAAAAGCCCCTTCCTGGCTGCTCGGTGGGGCATAGATCTTCCTGAGCCCTTACTGGGACAGCTGAATGTAGAAATATTTTGGCTGCAGGTGTCACAAGTGACAAGCTGGGCCCCTCTCCCCAGTGTGTGGGGACAAAGGCGGCCCTTTCAGACCTGCACTTTTAATGAACCGTCTTCTTGTAG
This sequence comes from Nesogale talazaci, assembly GCA_004026705.1. NCBI lineage: Eukaryota > Metazoa > Chordata > Mammalia > Afrosoricida > Tenrecidae > Nesogale > Nesogale talazaci. The sequence continues at coordinate 60,923 of PVJH01011189.1, read as the reverse complement.
ACACTCAGAATCTAATAGTGTGCCTTTTGGTGAAGTTGTTGAGAATTTTAATGCATTTTAGTTCTCATTCATCACGGCCTATGTGCTCCTCACGGGAGGGTCTTTAGAAATAGGATTAACTTCTAGAGGAATGCATTAGCCATGCTACAGAAGTAGGCAATGTGCTAACTAGCCTGATAGATGGCCCCAACCTTCAAATCCTCCTGGCCGCCCCCACCCGGCCGCCTCCTGCTTTACTGACAGCTTCTCATTGAACGGCTCCAAGCATTCGTGTGTTTAGGAGTTAGATGTTTTGTACGATGCTAGGCTGATCTCATATTCCCTTTCTGAAATTAATTCGACACTGCTTTACATGTTAATCCGCAAAGGATTGATTTGGGGAAGGTCAGCGCGGTGCAGGCTCAGAAAATGGAAGAAAAGCTCCACTTAGAACAGCTCATTTCAGTTCCCAGACCTAAGCCGGGCGGCCTTTTCATTGTGCCACTTAGCCAGCTGCAGGCGGCTTGGCCATCTCGCAGAATACATCAAACAGTGGGGTTTGATGTGGTCTGCAGGATGGTCCAACTAATTAAGTTCAGCTTGGTTAACCAATTGCAGTTTGCAAATTGAACAATTGCACTTTGAAAGCTTGGGACACAATAGAACACAGAGTCTTCTTTTTAGGCATAAACATTCCCAATAATGGAGTCGCACTTTTTTTTTTTTTTGGAAAGCCGCTTATACCAAACCCACACAACTCGGATGTCTCGAATGTAAAGTGCGTCTCACTGGTAACTAAACTCAGCGCCCTTTATCTGATGTCATGGTCTCGAAGACAAGAAGAAGACAACCCACCGCAGTGGGTGGAGGAGGAGCTAGGAGAGCTGGAGGCAGGGAGGGAGATCCCCGGGGGAGTCGGAGGGGGGAGCACTAGAGAATGAAGAGATTTAAATCTCTTTTTCTAATCTGGTTCGACAGGCAAACAAATGTGTGAGAGCCGCTGGCAGCCATGGCACAAGGACCTTTAGAAGATGACAACAGTCGAACCTGAACACCACATGAAGTGGAATGCAAGGTCCTCTGGTGGGCAGGCTTGATTTGATAGGGAACTTGGTAGCCAGCTAAGTACAGACCCAGTAAAGACAGAAATGGGAAGAGCAAAGTAATCCCACACGCAAGGACAAAGGCAAACGGGCAGCGTGGCGTGTGCGCCTCGGTCGTGTTGAAAGGTTCCTTTTAGGAGTTTGCAGGGCTGGGGTTTTCCTTTTGAAAGGTGATGTGGGATGAGATGCCCCCTGTGACCTAAAGCTTAATCTTTCATATCTGGTCTGAATCTGGATCTAACGCTCACTCCTCTCCGAAAGGCCCCATGGCAGATAGGACGTGTGACATCTCACCAGAGCTGCTTTGAACAACGACTCGTCAGAAAGACGGCCAGCTGCTACTGTTTTTGCTCATGAAAGCCCTAACTGGTACCTGAGCCCTAGCCAGGGCTAATGGCTCCCTTAAGTCATTGCTATATTATAAAGGCCTTTCTTAAAAGGACATGGGGAGAAACACCACCGTCTACTCCTCTCACGCTTATGGATAATGAAACAAAATGAAGGGGAGACGAGAGCTGAGGTTAATATGGGGCTGGGGCATTGCATGACAAGAGTCAGTCCTCATCTGTGATCAGCTAGCGTCTTGCCAACTACCCCCTAAAGCAAGGCTGTCTCTCCTACACTTGGCATAAACCTCGTCTGTAGGGAAGGGAACTCGGGTCCATCAAGAAGTTAATGGAAAAGCCCCATGATCATTTCATATTTCCCACAAGCCTTTTGGCGCTCCCTCATACTTCTTGCTACTCTTACTTGTTTGCAAGGCTTGATGCTATGAGGAGGCTTACTTGCTGCCTTTCACTTTCTTCTCCTTTGGGAACAGGACCTTTGTGCTAGTGAAGTATGTGTCCTCTGGATCTTCTCTCTATCTTGCTATATAAAACTGTAATCTGAAATATAAATATTTATTTCAGAAATTAGCCAGGTCATAAGTTCCTTAAGGAACATTAAATTCTAACGAGTGCCTCGTAATAAGTACATATTTATGCATTTAGGATTTACTGGACTGGGTCTACTTTGTGTGCCAAACAGTGCCTGTGTACCATCACTTTCCAAGGAAATCATTTCAGGTAGCTCATTATCTATACTTCCCAACATATGTCAGTGGTCATGTCAAATAACCTGTAAATTGATGCATTCTTGGACCTGGCTAGAGACTTGAATTTATCACTTAGAAGATCTGGGAGTGACTTCTCTTTGCTTTCATGGTAATACTTAGCAATTCCAGACTTCAGTCCCAGTAGTAAAACAACAATAACCACACCACCAATAATGCCAGCATAGTCTCAGGTGACACTGTTGAATGCGTCCCAGTTGCTGCACTAAGCATTTGGTATATTTCATTCATTGTATCCCTCCCAACAACCCAGTGAGAGGCACGCTTTTAATTGACCCTGTTTTTACAGATGTTGAAACGGAGGTCATGTGTTAATTCTGGTAGACTGGAGAAACAAATCCCGGGAGACGCATATGTGTGTAAGAGAGAACTTTACATCAAAGAACAATTGTACGTTAAGAAAACATCCCACCCCAGTTCAGATCAAATCCATAAGTCTGATATTAGCGCCTGTATCTGACATCAGTCTGTGGATTCCTCTTCAGACTCTTCACAATGCAATGATGCCAAATGCCGAAAGATCACAGGCCACTGGATGAAAGGTCTTGTGGATCCAGTGGCGGTAGCTAAGCATCTTAGCGCAGGCTTGGATCTCCACACGGCTCCTCCAGTGCCGAGACTAGGGCTGCCGTCAGCTTAATGCCATGCGTCTTGTCAGCAGGAAGCAGAGAGGGAGTGTATCCCACCTCCAGTGAGCTCTGTCTCTCCATAGAGCCTCCAAATGAGGTCATCAAGCTGTGACCTGATTGACAGGCTCAAGCCCATCCCTTACCTCTTAATAATCACAGGTTGGCACCAGATTGTGTAACTACCACAGGCCAAGAGTGGCTTTGTAAGCAGGGGTTATGAATGGCAAGTGTCAAAGCCAGATCTTAGTTCCAGCAATGTGGTCCTTTTAATCACAGCACCATAGACTCTCGAAGATTAAGGAAAAGACCATTGCCAAAAACTTAAACCCCAGACAAGTGTCCTAATCTCTGTGCTGGGTAATCTCTCACTCTCATTGAGTTCATTCCAAACTCCAGAACGCCCCGATACGACAGGGTCGAACTACCCTCTTGAGTTTCCAAATCTCACTCTCTGTGGGAGTAGAAGCCCAGTCCTTCTCCCTTAGTAGCGGGTAGGAGAGACATCCTGTGCCTTGTGGTGGTTGGTTGCCCTTGAGTCAGCTCTGACTGTTGGTGGACAAAGCTTTGGCTGGTCCAACCCCATCTTCACGATTGTTCGTTTGTCTTTTCTCAGTCCATCTCATTGAGGGTGTGTTAGTCTGGGTACATTCAAGAAACAAATCCACAGACACTCATGTTTTAAAAGAGACTTTTATATAAAGCATAAGTGCATATCAAGAAAACATCCCAACCCAGTGCTGCCCAAGCCCCACAAGTCCAACATTAGCCCAGATGCCTGACAGCAATCCACAAAGCCCTCCTCCAACTCACAAAACACAAGAAATGATGACGACGCTAGGAGGAAAGCCGAATCAGTGAGCATGTCAGCATCTCAGCGCTGGCAGAGGTCTCCACATGGCTGCTTCAGCACCCAGGGCTGGATCGAAGTTGGTGCATGTTGCCTCTCCTCAGGCATATTTCACAGGAAGTGAGCCTTGCCAGCTGAAGTCAGGAACTGGCTAAGGCAGCTGCCCCCTGGTCCCACCATCAGAGAGCAAGAGACCCAAGAGCTAGAAAGTCGAGGCTTTACCAAGCCATCTATATTTACCCTTCAGTTAACCCCAGGTTTAGTCGTTTATCAACCAGGTTGGCATAATAAACATTAACTATCCATGCTCACTGATGTTCCTTTTACTGTAGCAACAGGACTTTTGTTAGAGAGCTCTCTTTCTTGATGATGTATCTAATTGAGGAAGAGGATGACAAATGTGATTTGGGAGTGGGAACAATTGTGGCTTCTGTTGATGGTGAGACTTAATTTCTAACAGTCCCCCTGGTTCCCAAAGACCTCTTTTCTATTTTGATTTAAGGGTATCAAGGAAACTATAAGAATCTCCTACATATGCTCCTAGAACCTCATCACCCAGCCTGTCCCTGAACAACAAGCTACTGAAGCAAAAGAGACTTGTTGAGCACATTCCTAGGCAGTAGATCTGTAGGCATGCGTTGGTAGGTGCTTACCTCGGAGAGTGTTTTGAGGTTTTTTGTCCATAGTCCCGGCAAGTCTTACTTACTGACTTTGCGACAACAGTCACCCCAGCCCATCCTCCCCAAGAAACCAAGTAACTACAATTTAAACAATGCTCAAGTGCACAACAAGTGTTTATGCAGACAGAACACTCACCTTTACCCAGTTGCACTGTAAGGAATTCACATGTCAGGGCACGTGTCCTAGACTCCCAAGAATTCATTCATCTGTGGTGCTGATGCAGAATGTTGAACCAAAAGGGCAACAAGTCTGACTTGGAAGCGTGCTTCTTAGAGGCAAGGATGGTGAGACTCTATCTCACGCACTCTGAAGATGTTGTCAGGAGAGCCCATTGAGTCCTGGAGAAGGACATGATCCTTGGGAAAGTAGATGGGCAGTGAAAAGGGGGAAGTCCCTCAATGAGGCATTGATCCAGTGGTTTCAACAATGGGCTCACGCATGAGAACAATAGATGGTGGTGCAGGACTGATGAGTGTTTTGTTCTGTTGTGCATAGGGTCCCTATGGGTCGGAACTGACTCAATGGTACCAAACACCGATAGCCGATAGCTGTGTGATCTGTTCTGCAGGGCGTGACCTTTGAATATCAATAAATAGTGGAAGTCTTTCTTTGACAAAGCACTCACTGCTGTCAGGTGGCTTCTGACTCAGAGTGACCTTACAGGGCAGAGTAGAATCTTCATAGGAGCAGATAGCCTCACCTTTCTCCTCCAAAGTGGCTGGTGGGTTCTAAATACTTGACCTTGTGGCCAGTAGTTCAGGGGCTAAACCACTACTCCATCAGAGGGCATGGGTATGTCACTGGCATATCACATGGCATTAGTGAGTGTCCCTCCAATCCCGATCAGTTCCGTTTCTTATTTCTGGGTCATTGAAGTAAGACTTTTATGTCAGTTTCTAAATGAACTGCCTACTATCTTTTTTTGGGGGGGGGCATCACTGCCCTCTGGTGGTGGGAGTAGGAGGCCCAGCCTTTGCTCCTGTGGAACCGCTGGTGGAATTGAACCTCCATCCCAGTGGGCCGCAGTCCCGCGCACAACCACTGCGCGCCACTGGAGCTCAGCCTGTCTACTATCTTTTTAAATTATGATTAATCATTTTATTGAGGGGGGCTCTTATAAATCTTGAAACGATCCCATCATTCAATTGTATCGAGCACACTTATAGTCTCCTTTCGCCTGATTTCTGTTATATGTCCCCCTGAGGTGGGGTTGGGGGGAGTGAAGCAGCTAAATATCCAACCTGTTAAATGCACCCAACTCCCAGGGTGTGTGTGCACTCATGGAACTTTGAGGATCATCACATCAGATTCTGCTACAATCCCCCCTTATTTCCCTTACATTTCCCCTCCCCTCCCCTCTACCCCGCTCTTTTTCCTTACTCCTGGGTTGTCAGGGGAGAAAAAGTTAAGATGTTCAGTAATATGTTTCATCTATATAAGGTTGCGTACACGGTGGATCATTTTTCAGCATGAGTGATTATGAGTTGAGCTACTTACCTCAAGTTGGAAATCACCAAGTGCTCTACAAGAGAAAGAGGAGGCTTTTTATCCCCATAAAGAGCTACAGCCTCAGAAACTCCCGGGCCAGTTCAGCCCTGTCCTAGTCGGTTGACTCCAGCTTTGAGACTTTGGTTTTATTGCAATTAGTTACTTGTTACTAATGAAGTCTTCACTGGCTATCCGATTCAAATTTAGCTGTGTGTGTGTGTGTGTGTGTGTGTGTGTGTGTTGGGTTGTGTTGGGAAGGAGTGTTAGGACATCCAGAGAAAACTGCACCTTCTTATTTTTGGACTTCCAAAAAAGTTTCTTCTTTTTTTTTTTTTAAATTAAAACTTGTTCTGGAAAAACTCATGAGACATAGGTTTAGGGATTCATTTTTCTACCAGGTGGCTTTAGGTGTGGGAACCTGGCAGTGTTGAGAGGCATTTAGAAGAGAAAATGCCCTTATTATTAGGCACAAGGTTCAGGTTTGTTCTTATTTATGTCAGTTTTAGCCATTAAATTTCTTTACTCGAGGAAAATGACTAAAACCAAAGCAAAACCCACCACCCTCAAGTCAGTTCCAATGCATAGCAACCTCGCAGGACAGAGGGGCCGTGTCCCCAAGGGGGTCCTGGCTGCAGTCTTTGTGGAAGTGGACCGCCTCATCTTCCTCCTGGGGGCCACCTGGGGGGTTCAGACTGCCTTGCATTAACCACGCCATCTCAGGGCTCCTTGAGGACTCTGAAAGTGTCCTTTATTCTCCTCGTTAGGTGAAGGTATTGCAGGTGTTTTCAAAACAGCTTACGACTTCATATTTCTTATTGTTGGGCACTTCCAGATGATGGAGCTTGACTCAAATGCCCCAAAGCAATGGAACTCGGGTTTATGATTTCAGCATTTGCCATGACTCTATACTTTTTATGCCACTTAATAAGTCGTACCTACATATTCTGAGCTGAGGAAATTATGAGCTGCCTTATTCATTCCACATTTTTTCCAGCTTGTAATTGTGTTGGCATCAAATGCTGGCAACATTTTAAAGAAATTGGCATATTACTTGATCATTGCAAATCTCTCAGTGCTTTTAACTGAAAATGACATTAGACCTATTTTCTTATAAATTCACTTTCATACATAATCCTTGTCCGGGAAATATGTGGTGTTGGTAGAATTCTTTCAGGACTCATTCGAAAAGTTCAACCTTTCAAGAATGGGTCTTCTTAACTGTTGGTATATTAACCTGAAAGGCAGGAAAATGTCTTTGGGCCTCAGGAATGAATGAGATTATTACAGGAAATTATGTGGTGGAAGAAGTGGAAGTTGGGATATAGGTCTGGTTGGTAAGCACAGTGTGTTTCGTGTTGCTTAGTATCATGAGTTAGGTTATGGTGAAGAATGCTGCCTGAATTTATGATGTGGTGCAGAGCTATTCCTCGTTGCAGCAGAACTCACTGTGTTGTTTGCATAATTGCAAATAGGTGTAGTGTAGTGCTGCCAGAAAACAGGAACTGAAGAATTCTGGTGTACCTGAGGGGTAAAGCTTAGCTGGCAGGAAGGGATAAGCAAGAAGGATGAATGGAAACAGTGAATACGGGGGGAGTAGGAAGAGCTCTGTTACACTGTGGGAAATGTCACAAACCAAAATTATGAATTATTGAGTAGAAACCCAGTATCGTCTGTAAAGTTTCACTCCAACTCACAAAAAAAGAAAAACAAAAACAGCATTAAAAAAAATCTCAATATGAGAGAGCATCAAAAAGTTTGTGGAAAAATGGAATTTAACATTATGGAATTTTCCACAAAATATTTCAAATACTTTTCTCATCTTTTCTACTTTGTAAACTGTGGCTTGTTCTTTTATCTGTAGTTATTTATCCTCAGTTTTAAATTCCAAAAGAACTTTGGGGGAATTTTAAAAATGAAACAGTCAAATAGCAAAATGAGGAGTATCATTTTTGATGTATAAAGCTTTATATAAAAATTGTTCTTAAACTTATTTAAACATAACCATTATAAGGCATAATTCCTTATATTTTAGTATTGAGTTATTGCCTTCCACTATAGCTGGCAATTGGTAAAAATGAAAATCCAAGGATTAAGAATAAAATCCAAGACCAGAAGAGGAATGTCATTAGCGCTGAATTCTGAGTCTCGGGTTTGTAGAAGGATATGGATTAGAATAAAAACCTAAAATTCATTTGCAGTCCCCCGCCCTGGTGAGGGAATCCTCCAGTGAATTCAGTGTTGCTATTAGAGAATGCACTGAAAAGAAGACTAATGTATATGTAGTAGATTAAAATTTTAACGCCTTATCATTTTTTCTCCCTTTCAACCAATTTTAAATGTTTTCTAGTTTTTATTATTTTCGACTTTCTTTTCTTCTGCTTCCCTCTGTTTTATTTTGTCATTGTTGGGTCTTTGCTTTTTTGTTTCTGTATGTTTAAGTAAATTAATCGTGACAATAACTAGATTAATAGTTTCCTAGGGTTATGGCAGGGGCAGTTGGCGGCTAATAATAATGAGTATAAGAAAGAAGAAAATGTTTTGAAACTGTGATGATTACAGAACTCTTTTTAAGATGTATAAACCCCCATGGGCCCCCCCCCCAAGATGTATAGACCCTTGGATTGTATAATCTGTGAACTCTATGAATAAAACTGTTAAACTTTTAAATAATTAAAATAAAATTAAAAAAATGGAAATATAGAAAGAGCTGTAAGGGAGGTGGGTAGGGAGCTTTAACACTCCAGTTCACATTCTCTGTGGTTTTTTAAATGATCAATAACATCGTAGCCAGGGAGTCCGTTGCTGTTGAACAGATCCCACTCGTGGAGGCTCCGTGTGTGTTCAATAGATGGTTTTTTGAAAGTAGATTGCCACATCATTCTTCCTCTGGCTGGGTTCAAACCCCAACCTTTCAGCTACCACCCTATTATATTCCCATTTGCACCAGCCAGGGAATTCAAAGAATGCTACACATGGTAGATGTTCCCTTCCCTCTGTGAAATCTATTGGGAGTTCAGTTGGATGAGACTCTGAGAAATCTAGAAAAATAGACCTTCTAGATCGGTGGTTCTCAACCTGTGGGTTGCGACCCTTTGGGGATCAAACGACTCTTTCAGAGGGGTCACCCGATTCATAACAGTAGCAAAATTGCAGTTATGAGGTAGCAACGAGAATAATTTTATCGTTGGGGTGTCACCACCACATGAGGAACTGTATTAAAGGGCCAGAGCATTAGGAAGGTTGAGAACCAATGTTGTAGACAAATTTCAGGTGCAGGGTTGATGCCATAAAACCTCTCTAGTTTTCACCTTAGCCTACCCAAACAAGCAGTAGTGGGTCTATAGGGGCATCTCTCCTATGTCGATGAGGTGACTTATGATTCCAGCTAGCTAGAAGGAACAGCCCAAGGTTCTAGGCGCCACTCGTGCTAGGACAGTTAAAGAGGCTTAGCAAGCCTTCCCCAGCTTTCTGGTTCTATTGATTAAGAGACCAAGACCCAAAGAGGACAGTCATCTCTAGAGTCACTCAGCTAGGCAGGAGTCAGCCAACATTCGACCCTGTGGGCCCCAGCTCCTGGTCCTTGGTTCTTTCCACTCTCTTTGCCCACTGTGGTTACAATATTATGGTAATAGTCATTTAACCAAAGTTCTTAGTTTCAAAACTAAAGTTTGTTCTCAGTAACTATTGCTGCAATGCCAGCCACTACCTCCTCCACCCCCAAAAAAGCCCAGCTCAATGACTTAAAACAATAGTTTATTTTCTCTTGTTATTTTGTGGGGCATGCATGTGGGACATGAGGAAAACTCATTCTACTGCCTGTTCTACCTTTCATCTGTCAGGGGGTCCTCAAACTTTTTAAACTGGGGGTCCGTTCACTGTCCTGAGAACGTTGGAGGGCCAGACTATAGTTAAAAACAACAACAAACCAAAAACAGACTATGAACAAATTCACTGTGGGCTTGGGACGAATCAGCTGCTAAACAGTAGAGGCAGCAGCAACAAAAACACCCAGCAGCCCATAAATGTCCTCAGTGAGCCACTTGTGGCGCGCGGGCCATAGTTTGAGGACACCTGAATTAGATTGTCATACTGTGATGGCTGTCATGTGTCATGGCTGCTGGAAGTTTTGCCACCTGTATTAAAAATATCACCTGGGTCACCTGGCGAACAAGTTTTCGTGGAGCTTCTTCTCTATGATCAGTGAACGAGGGCTGAGCCCAGGTGGTGTAGTGGTGGTGTGCGGGACTGCGGGTCACTGGGATGGAGGTTCAATTCCAGCTCCACAGGAGCAAAGGCTGGGCCTCCTACTCCCACGACCAGAAGGCAGTGATGCCAAAAAAAAAAAATGAACAGTGAATAAACGAAGAAAGGCATTAGCAACTGAGACTCTTATGAAGAGCAATAGCACTCTCTCAGATCTGCAGCTGAAAGTTAAGCCCCTCAGCTTAGATGGAAAGGCACTCAAAATACTGGAGAGAAGCTGCCTCCTTAAAACAGAGTCAACCTGAGTGACGTGGATGGAGCAAAACTTTCAGGACATTGACCTGCTCATGGTACATGACTCAAAATGAGAAGAAAAAGTGTATATATCAATAATGGAAATGTGAGAATTTTGAATCTAAGAAACCTGGAAGTTGTCTAAGTGAGATAGAACCCATAAAGAATGATAGCCATGTTTCATTAGTGAGCGGAAGTGTTCTAGTATTGGCCATTTTGAATCAGACAATCATGTTAGCAGGCCTGTAATGACAAAATCAGAAGGAATGGCCTCCCATTCATGGTCAAAAAGAAGATTTCAAGACTGGTCTTGAAGCACGGTGCTGTCTGTGATAGCATACTATCTATACACCTACCAGGAAGACTAGTTAACACAACCAACCAGGAAAGCTGGTTATGAAGAAAGTGAAGAATTCCACCAACATCTTCCTTGCCTCCAGTTCAATCCCAGGACTGCCCATTCTTGTCCCTGCTCCGCTGCAGGCTTGCTCTGAGCCCCAGAGCAAGTGAGCCTTTCCACCTGACTTCTGTGTCTCAGAGGCTCGACACTCTTTCTCAAATAGCACCTTAGGGAAAGCATTCCTCTGTTGAGGGCTCGAAGGTGAGTGGTTTAAGATCTTCATCCTGCACCAGCGTGATTGTACAATTTGCACACTCTAATCGAACTCTGATCACCACCATCCCTGTGAATCATTTCGGGGCTCAAATACATCTCGCTTAATGAAAACACTTGCCAATTGAAAGTTAGCTTCTCATTATTCGTTTAGTGTATACTTCATAAAGTGAGTGCCCGGTGACGGCCACCTCCACGCTGCCTTCTGATGCCCGAGGCCTATTCACACCCTCCCTGGCTCCGTTCAGGAGCCCCCGTGCAGAAAATTAAGCCCCAGTGAAAGTCGACTCTGGTTTCCACCCAGAGGTCACGAAGGGCCCCTCTTCCCTTGGCAGTCAGCAGCATCCTCATTATGCTTCATTTATCTCCTTGGGACGGCTCTGGAGGACCAGCTGGGCCCCTGTCTGCACTCATCAAGAGTTAATTTCTGAACAAGGGGCTGTGGTCATGAACAAGTGCAGAAGGTACCTCGGTGGTCCTGCCAGACAAGAGGGGCCCTTAATTAGCAGCCACGTTCAATCAAGCTGCTTAACCCGCCACAGAGCTGGGGAGGTCATGTCCTTCCTGCCGTCCTGCCCCTGTAAACGCCAACCCCCCCATGGCCAACTGTGGGGTGTGGGGTGCGGAGGGGAAGGGGGCAGAAGATGCAGAAAGGCAGGTGAAATGCTCAGGGTCTGCCTCTCTGTTTCTGGGGAGTGGGGAGGGTGGGGCAGGCACCTGAACATGCTGCCTTTGGTTTTGACAGAGGAGTGAGGGCGAAACCAGATTCTTTGTCTCTCTTTTTTCAGGATGCACCTTTGATCCTAACCAGCCTTCTATTTCCCAAGCTGGACATCCGGCAGGCTTGCTTTCTTTGCTATTTTAAAATAAATCTGACATGATCAACAATTACTCCAAGGCCAAGTGGCATCCAGGGACAGGGAGACCAGAGGACCGGGAGAGATACATCTTGACCGAAACTAATATGAGTGAGGATGTGAACTCACTGTGGAAAGGGGTGGCCACTGTCACGTAGAAAGAGTAAAATAAATCTGGCGTCACCGTGGACCAGCAGAGTCTGCTGAGATAGCTTGGTACAGCCAGCGGAGGTCAGGATGCCTCTCTCCCTGGGGAGCCTTAGACAGGTGACCCAAGCTCCCCAAGTCACAGTTGGTTCAGCTGCAGAGTGGGGGCAGTCTGCCTGCCCTGTGGATCTTTCAGAGCCGGTGTCAAAGCCGAGTGGAGGATCTGTTTGTAAACTGTCAAATGTTATGTGTGGTACTACTGGGCTCGGGGACTCGGGAAGAATTCGCACCTTACATGCAGGAGACCTGGGTTTGATTCTCTGCCAGCTCACCTCCTGTGCCACCGCCACCTGCCTGTCAGTGGAGACCTCTGCAATGCTGTGGAATCAAAAGGATTTATGCAGAGCTTCTAGACCACGAAGGACTGCGCAGAAAGGCCTGGAGCTCTACTTATGAAAAGCAGCCAGGGCAAGCCCTCTGGATCCCAATAGTCAAACTGCAAGCCACAATGGGGATGGCAGCGGACCAAGCAGCCAGCATCAATTACGGGGCCGTTCTACCCTGTCCTAGAGGCTCGGTACGAGTTGGTATCAACAAGATGGCATAAGTAGGGTTAGCGTGCTCATTCATTGTAGCCATGATCACTCACTGCCATCGAGTCAACACCAACTCATTTCGGCCCTCCAGGACAGGCGAGAGCTGCGCCTGGGAGTTTACAAGATTGTGGCTCTTACCGGAGTGGAAACCCTCCACTGTCTCCCCAGGAGCAGCCAGTGGGTTTGCACTGTGGACCTCATGGTTAGTGGCCCACTGCACCACCAGGACTCCTAGATAGGTGTTTGTTTTAATGGTTACAAAGAGCAGTGCAAAAGCCTCTTGCGGTTGATCAATGTGTTAGAAATAATGTACAATATGGGAGCAAATAATTATAAGCACTTTTCTACAGTTCTGGCCAAGCGACTCTAAGGCACTTTACGGAGGAAGACAAAAGACAAAGGAATAAGTGGTCAGAGGTTCCTTCACGGAGCTGCACCTGGGACAGCCGGCTGAGTCATGGGCAGTCAGGCACCCTGAGAGTGGGGAGACTCAAGGGGATCTACACTGTCTTTTCAGGCCTCTGGGACAGTCCTCTCCAGAGAACTGGAGCGGATCCCCTGTCCTCTGAGCTAGTCCAGCTCCTGATGATTTCCAGGGGGAATCCAACCTCTTTCCTGTCCCTCAGCCAATGTGCAGCATCATTTTACTTAGCGCCAGTGGCTCAAAATTCTTGCTGGTGATCAAATAACCCACAAAACACAATCAGAGGCAGTTCTGCATGCCCTTTTCAGCAATGCAAAGTGTGACCTGGGTGTTGTCTATGAGCGACAGTTACCGCACCTGCTGCGAGCCTGTCCCAGAGGTGGGGACCAGCCAGGAGGAACGAGTAGGCCTCTGGGCAGAGCAGGTGAGCCCCAGCTAAAGCAAAAGGAAAAGGCTGGCTGGAGGCAGGGATTGTAGGGCACGCATTCGCTTAAGGCTGCCGTGCGTTTTTGGTGTCATTCATTGTTTACCTGGCCATTGGGAGAGTGCTGTGTCTTGGTGAAATGAAGCATTATGTTGGTATAGTGAAAAGGAAACCGCCCTCCGGGCTGGAACTCAGTCTCACGAAAAGCTCATGGTCTGGTGAGATGGGTCGCTGGGGAACACGTGCCTGAGTCTGTGTGGGGTGGGGGGAGACAGCATTGAGACCAAATTGCCCATTACACTGCCTAATGCTACCTGATGGGGTCCTGAAATGGATGTGTGATACCAAATCCATCCCTAAAAGGCAGGCTTTTAAAAAGCCTTCTAGTTTAGGGTGGGAGGCTGAGGGGAGTTGGTTTTGTTTGACTTCTGCACACCCCCTCCCTTTCTTTTTGCTAAGTATACCTTCGAGTGGGGTTTTTTTTTTTCTTTTCATTTTTCCTATTTGTGCTTTGGAGCCATAGAAGCGATTCACGTAGAGTTATTTTGACAGAGAAAGAAGAATCAAAGTTAAGGAATAAATCAGTCACCAGGTAACTTTTGTAGCCAAAACCTGTCAAAAGAACTGGGCCAGACTCTCCCACATGGAGATGCCGCTGCCGCCGCCACATCCGGGAACCTCGCTGGGTGCCTTGTGGGCATAAACTGGAACCTTGGCAAGAAGCCTTGAGACATACGGCTGGCCTGTGCAAGCACTTCCAGAATCCAGACTTGGTGCTGCGCTCTACTCTGTGTGCGGAAAGGAGAGAGGCACTGCTTTCAAGGTGGCGTGGACCTGTTGCATCTGCCTGGAGAAGACGAGCTGTGGAGGGGGTGGCAGGGGGTGGGGGTGGAAGTGGGGGGAGCAAGCTGGAGACACGTGCAGACTTGGCTCAGTGAGGTTGGGCTCGGGCCCCTCTCCCCTCAAGAAGGCCACCTTGTGGAGCCATTCAGACCCCTGGTGCCCCAGGCGCCACGTTAGCATAGAATGTGACCTCTGGGTGGTCTTGAGCCACCAAGCCTTTCCTGCCGTGCACCACGCAGGGACTCCTTGCTGTGCCGTGTGGTTGCCGGGTGCTGTCAGATGGCTCCAGCTCACAGTGACCCCGCGTGAAGAGAATGGCATGTGACCGGCCCAGTGTCATCCTCACCATCCTTGCTGGGGTTGAGTCCCTTGCTGAAGCCAACTGCCTTGTCCGTCTCACGGAGGGCCTTCCTCGATTTTGAAAGCCCCTTGGAGCACAGTTGTACCTGGAAGCTCGTGGAATCACTGGGAGCGGAAATCAGCTGGAGAGCAGCTGGTTGGTTGAACAGTGTCCTGGGAACAGCGATGGTTCTGTGGTGGAAGTCTCAGCTTTCCTACAGGGAGTTCGGGTCTGACTCCCAGCCCGTGCACATGCAGCCACCACCTGTTGGTCCTGACACTGAACCGGTTTCAGCCGCACTTCCAGACTTAGAAGGACCAGAAGGAAAGGCCTGGGGACCCGCTTCTGAACATCAGCTACCGAGAACCCTAGGGGTTATGACAATCCAATCTGCAACTGATCACGGGAAGAGCGTAGGAACAGGCAGTGTTTGTTCTGTTGTGCAGAAAATCGCCATGCGTGAAAGGCCAACCAAACAACTGCTAACAACAGAATACGGTAATGCAATATGTGCTTGACCCATTGTGGCTCAGTAAAAGTGTGAAGTATGGACACGCGAAATTAGAAATGTACACACTGGGAGTGGACTGAGCCTTCAGATGGCCCATGACCCCATGACATTAGATGCCATCACATTCTGCATCTTTCCATTGGCCTTCTCTGATCCCACTCAAACTCAGACTAGCTCAGGAGAGCTGACAGGCTCACACCAAGAATAAGTGCACATATATTTCATCCCAAATTTAATTTACTCAAAAGGATTATCAGGAGGCTTCTTAAGTAACCTTCTTTTGAAAGGTATTAAGACAAGAGCACTGTCCTAGTCCTCTTTCTCATATGATGGAAAGTCCTTGGGGAGTGCAAATGGTTAGCATTCTTGGCAGCGAACCAAAAGGTTAGTAGTTTGCGTCCATCCAAAAGAGACTTGGAATAAAGTCTTGGTGATTTGCTCCTTTAAAAAAATCATTTTATTGGGGGGGGGGCAGTGTTGTACAGTTCTTATCACAATCCAGACATCCATTCATTATGTCAAGCACATTTGTACATATGTTGCCATCATCATTCTCAGAACATTGTCTTTCTACTTGAGCCCTTGGTATCAGTTCATTTCCTCCCACCCATCCCCTTCTTCCCTTATGAACCCTTGATAACTTTTAATACCCCGCCCCCCAAGTCTTACACTGACCCGTCTCCCTTCACCCACTTTTCTGTTGTCCATCCCCCTGAAAGGGGGTTATTATGATTGGTTCCCCCTTTCCCTCCTCACCTTCCCCTTGCTCTCCTGGTGGCTGCTCTCAGTATTTGTCCTGAGGGTTTGACCTCTCCTGGATTCCCTGTGTTTCCAGCTCAGATCCGTACCAGTGTACATGCTCTGGTCTAACTGCTCTGACGACTTTTTATACCATTCCATGCATCAGTTGTAACATGCATATTTATACATATGTTGCCATCACTTTCTAAGCATTTACTTTCTATGTGAGCCCTTGGGACCAGCTCCTCTTTTTGCCCTTCCCTCTCCCAAGTTGCTCTATGTTTCATCGTACTAGTAATAATCAACTACTGTGGAGGAGAGTTCTGCTCGCACACGCTTCGGGTTGCCACGAGTCAGACTCAATTGAATGGCAACTGGAAGAATTCTCAGAGTTGACAGCCCGCTAATGGTTCATCCGTGCTCTCCTCATCAGAAGCACACAAAGCAAAACCAGGAGAAACCCATTCTAGCGACATTTGTTGTAGAACTGTGGACCGAAGGGCCACCAGATCCCTGGGTGGTGCAAATGTTGTGCCTTCGACTGCTAGCCTAAAGATGAGCTTCACACCCACCCCGTGGGGAGAGCAGCGCAGAAGTCTTGGCCTTCTGATTCCCTGAAGACTGCCGCCGAGAGACTGTGGGGAGCAGTTCCCCTCGGCACCACGCGAATT
The DNA here is from genome assembly GCA_004026705.1 of Nesogale talazaci. Taxonomy (NCBI): domain Eukaryota; kingdom Metazoa; phylum Chordata; class Mammalia; order Afrosoricida; family Tenrecidae; genus Nesogale; species Nesogale talazaci. The sequence continues at coordinate 44,418 of PVJH01011189.1, read as the reverse complement.
GGCATGGCGGCCCTGTTGGGTGTTTTGAGAACCAGTTTTGTTCTGTTGGTGTGGTTTTACACGTTCACTCTGTTATGTTGCTAAGGATTTGTTTGTTTTCAAGTCCAGAATGGAAGTTTTTAGAGATAGTTCAAAAATACCGATTTTAGATAACTGTCATAAATAATGTAGAGACAGTATCAGGGGAGCTTATGAGTTCTTAAAATCGCCTTTATAAAGTACACTTGTGGATTTAGGATGTGTTATTTGTTCTGGGGCATAATGATTCTGAGTTGGACTGGGAACCACAAGATCATCTGTGTGGAACCACCAACCACTCTGTAGGAAAAAGAGGCGGCTCTCTCCTCCCCTAAAGAGTGTCTTTCTGCTATAGAGCTGCTGCGGCCCTCATGGTTAGCAGGCACACACTTAAATCACTGTGCCACCAGGGCTCCTGAAGTACCGCCTCTAAATCATTCATGTGCCCTGGTGCCATCATGAGTCACACGTTAAGCTGCTGACTGCAAGGTCAGTCGTTCAACTCCACCGTGCACTTTGCAGGAGAAAGGTGAGGCTTGCCATTCCCCTAAAGATGTGCAGTCTTGAAAACCCACAGAGGACACTAAGAGCTGGCATCGACTCAGTGAGTGGGATACATTCAAATGCTGTCCTTGAGCTGCATTCTTCCAAAATGTGTTGTAAATCCTGACCTCTGTGCTTGTGGTTATGATTCCATTTGGCTTGTCTTTGTTATGTTCATGAGGCAGCATACATAAGGGCAGATCTTGTGTCAGTATCTCTTGAGATGGAAGCAGAATTAAAGCAAGGAATATGGGGGAGGAGAGATGCCAGGCCCCAGGTAGATCAAGACACAGCTCACGAGAGGCAAGGACCTTCTTCCTGAGCAGACCAGGAGAAAGCCTTCCCTGAAAGCCTGTTCCCTGAAGTCAGGCTTCAGCCTCGTGCACGGGGAGAAGATGGGTTTCTGTTCGTTAAAGCCCCCGGTGTATTATGGCAGCACTGGGTAACTAAGGCAAGTAGAGTTTTTATGTAGGATTTTTCACATCTATTCTTGTAAAGGGAGATGGGCTATTACTTTATTTCCTGGCTTATTGACTGGTTTTAGAATTGAGATTATTGTAGTATCATGAATTTTCTTTTTGGGAACATAATGTATGTCTTCAAAATTGCATTTGCAATTGCCTTGAATCCCAGCTGTGTTTTTGTCATTTAAGCCAGCAAGATATCTATTTACCACCTTGTCCTTAATTAACCTTTTCAGCTAAAAAGATACTTCTCTAGTTGTTCTGTTTTTCTTTTTCTCAGTGAGTGACTTAAATTAACCTTCCAGTTAATTTTTAATGAATTAACTCACTCATTCATTCCACATCTCTTTAGACTTACTGGGCAATGGCCCTGCACAGGGCATTTTCCTAAGCACTTGGGGAGAAACGTGGCATGCTTTACTCCATAATAGACCCCATGTTACACTGCAGAAGGAAATCCTGCCTGGCCCTGCCGCCATCCATACAGTCCATTGTGGCTGAGATTACTGTGATCCATAGCGTCTTCACTGGCTCACTTTTGGAAGGCCTTTCTTCCTTCCTTTCTTTCTGTCTTGGTCTGGAAGCTCTCCTGAAAGCTGTTCGGCATCACAGCAGTACACCACCGCCACCAACAGATGGGGGCTAACACAGAAGGTGCTTTGATCAGGTGTCAAACTTGGGTCTCCCGCTTGGAAGGTAAAAATTCTATCACCCTACTGCCTGCTGTGAAGCCCTGGTAGCTTCTAAGCACAAGCGCCCCAGTTCGAAACCACCAGTCACTCCTTGGGAGAAAGATGAGGCTTTCTGCTCCCATAAAGAGATGCGGTCTTGCTGAAGCCCACAGCGGCAGTTCTCCCCTGTCCTCTAGGGTCAGCATGAGTCAGAATCCACTTAATGGCAGTAAGGGAGGGAGACTACCCTATGTGTCCCATAATGCTGTTGAGTATTTATTTCAATTGAAAAAAATAAGTTTTTAACTAACCGACTTATATACTTAGGATTTCATTTCATATATTTTTTTACTTTCGTAGTCAAACAGAGGCACCAGTGATAGTGCACTGTTCTCTCCGGTGGGGTCCTACACCTTCTGGTGGTACTGACTTCTCGGTGTCCTGAAAGCTCATGTGAGAAGCAGGGGCTCTAGGGACAATGAGGCTGTGCCTCTGGGAATGTTCAGAGATGAAGAAAATATCTGAAAGGATTAGGATAATTATTTGAGTTAAACCAAAAATCTCAACAGTTTTAACCTTTATCTGACTAAAGAGTCAGGGTTTTCTCTCTCTCTCTCTCTCTCTCTCTCTCTCTCTCTCAATCTAAGAATCATCTGAGTCTGAATAGGTCATTTCAAGATAAAAGTACATGAAGGACTTGCGATCACCTGCAGAGAATTCTGTAAGGATGAGGAAGTGAGGGCTAAGTTCAGGAGTATGAAATTGGGGGCATCTATCCTCCCATGAGGGTAGATGGGCCAGAACTTGGGTTATCACACTTGGGGTTATAGCAGAATGTGTCACATTGGTCTCCACAAGGACACGGCCAAGAATGAGACTGAGGGTAAGGAAAATGGTCTTTTGTGTGCAGACAGCATTCCATTGAATTGGCCTTTGGCGATCCCATGTGTGCAGAGTGGAGCCCTGTTCCTAAGTGTTTCCGAAGGCTGCTGTTTCAGAAGTAGGCGGCCAGGCTTCTCTTACACGGTGCCTCCGGGGGGACTCAAACCACCAGCCTTGCCACCCTGGGCCACCACTTTAACTCTTAAGTCTTTTGACTAAGATGCCGTCTGATAGGAAGCAGCTTTCTCTCTCTCCCCAGCCTCTTCCTGGCATGTTCCTTTGCCAGCCTTGGCAGTCCAAAAGACACCTCACATTTCACAACTCTGTGGTCCTGGGATCAGCCAAGATAAAGCTCTTGGATCCATTCTTTGGGGGCAGCAGCCATCTGGGGCATCAGGCATGCCTCTTACTAATTACGTGACCCTAGAATGTGACCCAGGGACTCTACATACCTACCTCATCCATGATGGGAGCTCTCATCATCCCTATGCTAGAGCTGCCACAAGGATTAAATAGCATCACAAGAAGCAGATCCCAGGGTGGCAGATGAAATGAAATCACCTATTGGTGGTGCCACAGCTTAAGCATTGGACTGCTGACTGACCACAGGGTTGTCAGTTCAAACCCACCAGTTACTCCAAGAGAGAAAGATGAGGCTAACTTCTCCTGCTACAGTTTACAGTCTCAGAAACCCTCTGGAGCAGTTTTGCTCCATGTCTGGGCTGTGAGTTGTATAGCCTATTGCAAGGTCAGCAGATAGAACCCACCCTCCCTTCCAAGGGAGTAAGATGAGGCTATCTGCTCCCATAAAGATTTACAGTCCAGAAACCCTATGAAGGAGTTTTTTAATTTGTTCTCCATTTGTCAATTGGGCTGCCACCTGTAAAGTCAGCCGTTCAAATCCACCCCCCAGCCTGCAGGAGAAAGAGGAGGCTGTCGCTCCTGTAAAGATTGACTCACGCGGATGCTGGGAGTTGGAAATGACTCAGCAGCAGTGGGGTGTTCTGTCATCTTCCCCGCCCTTGTTAGGTGAGCCTTAGGAAAGTATCATTTGAGAGGTCCTGAGAGGTAGAGAAGGCCAGTGATTCCATTCGGTCTCCCCAGTTCTTCCACCCCAGGCAGTACTACGGTGAGCAGCTGAGAACATGTGGCCATTGCTCCTGGTCACGCAGCATCCAGAGAGGTCCCCTTGTGCTGCCACATAGCAGGAGAAGGGGCTGCAGGCCCCCAGAGGTTAGTGCCACGGAGCAGCTGCCAGCGATTGCACCAGTCTCGTTGCGAGATGTTACTATTGGCAACTGGTTAATGGGCAGGGGATTTAGGGACCTGAGGCCAAGCTTGTCTTTTACGGTCCTTTAAGGAAAAGTCGCCAGAGACTGGCCCACAAGAAGTCTGACCTTCCAGGTTGTAAAAATGTGGTTGCTCTGGCAATTACGGCTGGCCCATTCTCTACCAAATTACTGGTCCCAGCCCTGGTGGCATAGTAGGATTCACAATGGGCTGCTAACCACAAGGTCGGAAGTTTGAAACCACCAGCCACTGCAAGGGGGAAAGAGGAGGCTTTCTGTTCCCGTAGAGATTTTCATCCTCAGAAACCCACAGGACCAGCTAGCTCCTCTCTGCCTTACAGGGTTATTAGAAGTCAAAACGGACTTGTTGGCAGTGAGCGAGCTTTTCCATGAGGTTTTCTTCCCACTGCTCAGAATCCATGCCCGCACACCAGTCAGCTCGTCCTGTGGTGGGGTGCCTGATATGGGGGTGCTGGTATTTCAAAGATCAGCAGGGACATCCCCGAGGGATAGGAGAGCGGGAAGGAGAGGAGAGAAATGGCACGTACCCCATGGATCACAGTCTAGCGCCCAGCACAGGGCTGGCAGTCGGGCCTTTGGAGTTGGAAGGTGCTCAGAAGACGTGTGCCTGCAGCGTGGGTGCGGGCTTGACGAGGAGGGTGACAACCCTGTGTGTCAGTAAAACCCAGGACTGTGAGGGTTTCAGTCGCTGTCATCCGTTGCCAGGCGTTGCTGCCAGCCACCGACCGCAGGGCTAGCCATGAGCACAGGCACGTGCGCTCCATGCACAAGGGCGTCCTGATTGTCGGCGCAAGCGTGTCTGTACAGATTCCTCATATATGGCATTGAGAGCCCTGGTGGCGAACTGGACGCACGTTGGACTGCCAACCACAAGGTCGGCTCTTCAAACCCCCCAGCCACTCCTCAGGGAAAAATGGAGGCTTTCCGACCCTTCTAAAGAGTTACAGTCTTGGAAAACCACAGGGCAGGACTCATCTGTCTTACTGGATTACTGTGAGTCGGAATCATTTTCATGGCAGTGTGTTTTTGGTTTTGTATGGTGTTGTTACTTGACGTCGGTGTGAGATTTTTCTTTTTTAATAATCAGATGTTTTTAGGGTCACTTGAGACACAAGTAGGCATCTGTTGATTTTATTTTGTTTCGAACAAGCCCCAAGCGGCAGTTTTTTCGTTTGTATGGAATCTTTTCTGATTTGTGTTCAGAAAATCTTGGCTAAGCCATCTCTAGTCCACTGTAAATACAAGCTCGCTCAGAGTAAGGCACACCTTAATTTGTTACTTGATTCTGTTTACAAAGTATATTACCCAACCCCCAGAGGCTTTCCTCTGCAAGGATCCAGAAGCCACACCAGCAGCAATTCAACACCGATGGGCCGTGATGATGAATGGAGAAGTTTAGGAGAATTCGGCCAACTTCTGTATTCCCTTCTCTCCTCACCTCCTTCCTCTTACTCCCTCCCTGACTCTTTTCCTTCCTTCCTTTCAATGGGGAGAACACCAACATTCTGCCATCCACAGCTTCTTCTGGAAATTACAAGCTCTTCAGGCTGATTGCAGTAACCCCTGGCCATAACAGTTGCCCCAATACACCTCCCCAGGCAGACAGCCCACCTTGCTGTCTGAGTCTTGGCAGAACCACACTGGAACATGCCTACTGCCTGCTGCAGCTTCCCTTGGGGATAAGCTGGATGTCCCCAAGACAGGTAGGCAGACCAGAATGTGTCTTGGTGGCTATTTTTATAACTCTTTAGTCCGAATATCCATCACCCGCCTGCCCGTTTGCTGTCCTCTGGTGGCTTGCATGATGCTGTGAAGCTGGACACTGTGAATGGTATTTTAAGTACTCACAGGCTGCCCGCAGTAGACAGGCTTCCACAGAGCTCCTAGGCTCAGACAGACTAGTTAGAAAGGACTTGTGGTCAACTTCCAAAAATTAGCCAATGAAAACCTTCCAGCTCCCTGACTGTTGTGAGACATTGGTTTGTTCACTGTGGACCTGTCACCAGGAGAGACTGGTGATCAGAGAGATGGGCGAAAGATGGGGCTTTCCTGTAAAGAGTGACTGTCTGGGAAACCCAAGGGGCAGTTCTGCCCTATCCTGGAGGGTCACTGTGAGTTGTCATTGACTGGATGGCAGTGAGTGAGATGGCTAGACCAGCTGAGGTCAGGGACACCCTCCGTGAAGTAGCCTGACACTGTGGTCACAACACTGAGCTCAGACCGACCGACCGTCAGGAAGATGGCACGGGACCAGGCCAGGTTTCGCTCTCATGCAGGGGGCTGGCTCAGAGCAGCCTGAGTTTAGGAGTCACGAGAACAGCACAGGCCCTACACAATCCCGGGAGCATTATGGTCACCCACAAACACAGCCCAAAGTCTTTTTGTTGTTGTTGTTTTTGTTTCAATAATACCCAAGATAACAAGGGTACTGTGAAGTGGGTAGTGCCAAATGTTGCTGGATTAGCTTTTTGAAAAACAAGGTAGTAGAAAAGATGCTCTTGTCCTTTAACCCAGTAATCCTAATTGTAGCCATTTACCCTTCAGACATGATGAGATATGTAGGGAAACTCACATTCATGAAGATGAGGAGCTGAGAACCCCGTATATAATCACATGATGGAACAGAAGGACTTAACGATATAAAGAAATGCATGGATCAATTAAAGTGAAAAGTAGGCTAAAATTTCATTAAATCACATGTCTACAGGAATGGTGGGATAGAACATTCTTTTAATTAGGTATAATAAGTTTTATTGCAATGGTGTTTTATCCGTGGTCTGTATAATTGCATGTGAATTAAATGTGTTTTCTAATTTAAGAAAACAAACATGCATCTGGAAAAGGGCCATAAAATAATATTCAAAGTGCTAGTAGTTGTGTTTCAAAGAATGACTAAAATGTTTGTTAACATTTTCTAAGCTTTATGTAGTGATTAATTTTTTAATTGAATGCATGAAATACCCTACCTCCCAATGGTAAAAGTAAAACATTTCCCCACCACTAATTTAGAGTTTTTGATAACCCAACATTGATTAAAAGGAAATTTCCTTTGTTTTTAGATTACCATCTCCTCAACACCCCCAGACTCCCAAACAAAAAATTATTATGAAAAATGTTTCAGTTGCTTAATGAGGTCCAACATGCAGCAATACGTTAGCTAATTTAAATTAACTGGATGCATTTTAAAGGAGTAGAATTGCCTTTTTTTTTTTTTTTTAAATAAAAATGCCCTGCCGCCTTGGATTCCAGGTGTCTGGTGAAGTAGACAGCATTCCCTCAGGGACTACATGGATGCCATGGTGGGCACCGATGAAGAAGCAACAGCAGATCCTAGTGGGAGACTTGAGGGCTATGGGAAGTAGAGCTTTGGGGTTCTTTTTTCTAAAAAGATAAAAGAGGCACCCAGACACCGACCAGAGGGCCCCTCAGGGAGTGGACTCTGACTCATGGGGACTCTGTGTATCACAGTAGACCGATGTCCACTAGGTTTCTTTTCTTTCTTTTTTTTTTTAGGCATCACTGCCCTCTGGTGGGAGTGGGAGGCCCAGCCTTGCTCCTGGATAGCTGCTGCTGGTTTTGAACCAACAAGCCAGTGGGCTGCAGTCCCGCACTCAACCACTACGCCACCGGGGCTCAGCCTGCCCATTAGGTTTCTTAAGGGCTGACTTTTCAGAATTAGATTGCTAGGTCTTTCTTCTGAGATCCCCTCACCTGCTAGTTAGCAGTAGAGCACTTTAACCATTTCCATTTCCCAGAGACTCCTCGTATCTGCTGTTCACCATCATCCAGTCAATTCTGCCTCATGGGGACCCTTGGTGGGGTTTCCAAGGCTGTGAGTCTTTATGGGGAACAGACAGCCTCATTGTTCTCTCATGGATCTGCTGGTGCATTTGAACCGACAGACTTGCAGTTAGTAGCCGTGTTAGTTGGGGTAGCCAAGAGAAACAAATTCATAAATACCCATATGGATATAAGGGAAAGATTTATATATAAGAGGAGTGAAACATTGAGAAAACATCCCATCCCAGTCCAGTCCAAGATCATAAGTCCGATATTAGCCCCTATGTCTGATCCCAGTCTATAAAGTCTCCTTCCAACTCACAAAGCACATGCAATGGCACCAGGATAATCACAGGCCAGTGGGTGCAGAGTCTTAGCAGAGGTTCCCAAACTTATATGGTCTACTGTCCTCTTAAAAAAAAATTTTTTTTCTCATGTCCTCCCTAGCAATGGGCTCTATTCCAGCCCTGAATCCAGGATTAAGTGTATGTATCTGATCTTACAATGCCCTTAGATCATTCCACACAACACCAGGGGCGGGGGCGGGGGGGGGGGCAGCGCATGCCAACTTTGGGAAACTATGGTTGTGTATCCAGCAGCAGTAGAAGCATTCCAGGCTGGCAGGTCTCCCCATGGCTCCTCATTTCCAGGACTCAGGGCCCATCAGCAGTATCCATTGGTGGTAGAAGTATCTCAGCACTGGCAGGAGTCTCCACATGGCTTCTCTGGCCCCAGAGGTCTGGTTCCATCAAGGCAAGCCCATGGGGCTTCTCCTCTGGCTCCTCCAGATTCCAGGAATTAGGGGCTACAGCATGCTTCCGGGTTGTTTTGTCGGTAGACCATCTCCAAGAGACTGTGTAAAATCTCCCTCCTCCATATACCATATACCTCCAAATACCTTGAGACTTCCCAGAATTCCTAGCAGAAAGGCACGCCCACACAGAGGCCTCATTGGCTAACTCCAGATGGACAGGCTAGACTCCACCTGTACACTCCCAGTGCTGAAATTGACACAGGTCAGTGCCTGCCACAGTAGCCCAACACTTACCCCAAAGCACTACCAGGGCTCCTCTCATACCCACTAGAATGCTCTTAATTGTGTTCCTGCTTTTTTCCCAAAGAGGGGAAAACAGGAAAACAACAAAACCCAATGACAGAACTCTGAAAAGAAACAGGGTAGACAGCTCTCAGAATACTACCCAACTCCAGAGAATTATAGTATCAGTTATTCATACTCGCTGAAAATTCCATTGAGTTTTTATAACTTCAGGATCCTTTTGCAGGGGGGGGGAAGGGGGGGCATCACTGCTCTCTGGTGGTGGGAGTAGGAGGCCCAGCCCCACTGCTGGAATTGAACCTCCGTCCCAGTGGGCCGCAGTCCCGCGCACAACCACTACGCCACCGGGGCTCAGCCCCTTCAGGATCCTTTTAATAACACAATCATGCCATATAATAATACCCAACCAGAACACAGTGCATAAAACAGCTCTCCCAGATCCTGCCCCTCCCCCCAGGCCCCCAGTCTCCTCTCGATCTCATTACAGAGTCAGTCTGTCGCAGAAACTTTCATCTTCCTCCCTGTATTTTAAGACTCATCGTAAAACATGTTCTGAGAGGTTCCAGGCCGTTTCGCTTGGTGAATGCACAGCCAGGGATCTCGATTTCACTAGAACATTAAGCTCCGTGTCCTGCTCTTGTCTTTTGGGAGGCTGTTGAGCGGGGTGGAGCTGAGCCAGTGGTCTATTGGCACCTGAGTCCCACCAGAACTCACTCATGCCCCTGTGTTGGCAACGGGCTATGTGGCTGCGTCCATCACCGCCCTGCCCAATGTGCTTGGACGCCACACACCGAGGGGCGCCTCTATTGTGCCCATCTGCTTGCGATTCGAGAGTGCAGCTTGAAGCATGAAGAGATGGCTCAGCACAGAACAGCGACCCCCTGCAGACGTCCTGCAGGGATGGGTCTCAGAGTCCAACAAACGCTCCCTGTGTGAGGCTGAGGAGCCTCTGACGCAGAGCCCAGAGCTCAGTTTGCACAGAACCTGTGTCTTCTGCATTCCCTGAAAGAGTGGTTAAGGACAAAAGGGGTGAGCACACATTTGTGACCTGGGAGACTGACCCTCCTGGAACAACACCCAGAACACACCGGGCCCTGGAGCAGACAGGTTAGTGTCTGAGGAAAACCAACGCTCGCGCTTGTACCTGCACACGTGAATTTGCCTGCACACTTACAGACTCACACTGGCACATATATATGTGCCTGCACTCGCACACACGGACAGACACACGTGCACGCAATGCAAAATCCAGGTTCTTGCAATGGAGTTAGTCATTCTTGGGCCTGGCAAGTTCTACGTCTGAGACGAGGCTGAAAGCAGAGCTGTGTAGTGCAGTTGTTAAACACAACACACCTTGCCATTTAATTCCAGCTTTGTTGTGCCCGGGCCTCTCTGCCCCCGGACCCCTCCTTGCCTGCATGTCTCCTATGGGCGACTTCGCTCCTCCCACCTGTCTTCTCGCCCATTTGGTCCACATGCATTTGGTGGACAGTCTTGTGTAGATCTTACATGGCCTTTCAGTGCAAACGAATCCAGTAAAAAAATGGTTGTTATTAAAAACTCATCTCAATGGCTCACTCTAAACATTGTTGGGGGATTCTCTCTCTCTCTCTCTCTCTCTCTCTCTCTCTCTCTCTCTCTCTCTCCCTTTTTGGAGGAGGGGAAAAAAAGTGAAACAAAGAAAATACATGGGCAAGATTTATGTATTTGATTGGGGGAGGGGAAATGAAACATCTCATAATAGTTTTTAAATTAAATTTTGTCCTAGTCCAAATCCTTTCCTTTTCCACCCTTCCTCTGATACTCCCTCCCTCATTAAAGCCGGGGATTCTGAGGGTATTCACAGGGAAGCTGATTTACGGGAAGAAAGAAGGGCTTTAAGCCCTACGTTTTGGAACGCTCCCAGTGTGTCTGAACCCCGGTTTCAAATTTTACTGGCACTTTGTTGGCACAGCCGTCTTTGGAGCTCTCCCTTCTTTGAGCCTGTTTCCTGACACCTTTGGCAGTATGGTACTATACTTTTGAGACTTAAAAAAAAAAAGTTTAAAATAGAAAAGCATACAAAATGTATACCTAAGATTGATTATAAAATGTCGGGCAAAAATAAAAGGGCAGTAAAAAGCATTCAGAAATTAACAGACGGGAAGCGATCGCTTTTTTCAGGGTGGGCAGAGACAGGATGAAGACTCAGATGCCAGGAGGGAAACTTGAGAAAGAGCTGGATTGGAGAGGTGGGGGTGGCGGGTTCGGCCGGTGCCACACTCCCCTCAGAGCATCGGGTGCCAGGTCTGTGCCTACGATCCACCCAGGGACTGCATCCGACTCAGAGAGAAACCTAACTGCAGGGAGGAGAGGGCTGACCTAGAAAGATGGAGAACTCCGGGGACCAGTCACCCCTGGGCTGGCGAAGTAGTCTTTCCAGCCAATGCCGCTGGGAGGATTGGTGGGAATGGAAAGAGATGTTCCCGAGCTGGGAGGGAGCAGAAAAGAATTCTCCCTTGCCCCCACCAGCACTGAGGCCAACCAGAAGCCAACCTCAAGGGGTCAGACGCCGGGCACCTTTTGAGAGAGAAATAGCCATTTGAAGGACAGACAATCTGTTGTAGAATTAGATTCCAAATTAGGCTGCACTTAAGCGAGCCACAAACACAGAGGTATCATGGAGCACAGCCCTGCCTAAGAGAAAGAGGCCCCTGTGCTTAGCCTGAAGAGTTAAGCTTGTGCTAAGCTTCCTGGTGGAACCAGTTGGGGGTGGGGCTGCAGGGAAGGCTGGGTCTGTGGGAGGGGGAGGGGGCGGCAGCAGGGTGGGAGAAGGAATGGTTTGGGAACCAGAAGGCAGGGAGGGACAGGAAATCCTTCCTCCTAATTATCAACCATATTGGGCTGGTGAGGTACTGAGTGGTCGGGGGGAGCTTCCCTTTCGGGAGGAAGACATTCATTAGCTTGGACTCGCAGAGGTCCCAGCCTCTTGCCTCTGTTGGTAAAGTGTCATTTATTTCTGTTTATGAACTTGGTGAGGCAAATTGGCATGTCTGAAATAGAATGTATATCCTTTCGGAGATCTACCAACTAGGGTGGGGTGGGGGTGGGGGTGGAAACCTATTTAAGGTCTGCACTGACTTTGTGGCATTTAACTTTTATAATTTGAAGATAACTATTCTGGTTCCCCAGGCCGAGGAACCCTATTGTCATAGTACTGTTGGAGTGAATTGCCTGACTTTCCAGAGAGAGGTATAGCCCACATGACTGTCAAACTTAAACAATTAGAAAATGCCTTTAAGAGACTGGTGACGGCTCAGCACTCACATGGATTAAAGGAGATCCCTTTTGTAGGGGGCGGAGAATGGGCTCCTGCGCCAGGCAACCTTGGTTACCTGCCCGCGACAGGGGGCTGCCCCCTCCTCCCTGGCTGGAGCTAAAGACCCCGGATAAAGGGAGGGGCCGCCCAAGCCCTCCGAGGTCTCAGTCCACTTGGCTCAGCAATCAGTGTTTGCAGAGAACAGCAAACAAGAAACCAAACAGCATTGCAGTGGGTAAATCTGCTGCAGACGACCTCTTTAACGGTCTCAAAAGCACAGCTGTCACCTTGGTGACTAAGGGACTTCTGACCCAAGCCCAGCATGGTCCTTTCACTTGCCTCATTTGCATGCACATGCTGGAAATGCGAAGGAAAGCAGAGGAATTGATGCGTTCAGACAGTAGTGGGGTGACTCATATCTAACATGACCCTGGACTGCCAGAAGAATCAACACTTCGGGGTGAGAAGAAATGCAACCAGAACGTTCCTGAGAAGCTTTTACATTATAACCCATATCCAGGAGAACGTGTTACCATCTGTTTTTGTACCCGCCCTGGATTAGTCCAGTGTCCCTTGGGGTGGCCCCACCCATTTGGGGAAGCACCGTCTTAGTGGGTATAGATGTGGTGGCCAGATAGTGCCTCTGTGGCATTGGGTCTCTGGTGATTTATGAGTAGTAGGTTTCTGTTGCAACCTTTTCCAAACTCCAGCCTCAGGGCAAGCTTCATTGAAGTCTCTGGGACAGATGGGGCTTGCTTTTGGAGATGGGTTGGGGTCTAAGCATCTCTTTGTTTTGTCCTAAGTGCAGGTGATTCTGATGTACATATTGGTTGAGAGCCTAACTCTGGGAGCATCGTTGTTGCTGTGACCTTAATTACACACTTAGGAACTCATATTTGTTGAGCTTCGTAATTCCTGCAAAGTCACCGAGAAAACGAGTGGAAAAGCACAACAGAAACCATCTCAATAGGCCCTCACTTTCTGACGTTTCCATGGAAAGAGGTGTGGGTTTTTCAGTGTTTGCTTTTGTGATTCAGTCATCTCCCTTTTGTTGTTAGATATGGGCAGATAGGTAGGCTGTCCAGACGCCTGGTCACTCTGGACAGAGCTCTACGAGATGTGGGCCAGACCTTTTCCAGAAGGCTTGACTTCTCATCAGCCTACCTTGAGGTGTGAAAGTGAATTTTCAGGGAAGATTCGTCCATATAATGTATTTCAGCCCAGAACAGACAAATACAGCTTCATTGTCTTATCAAGCAGATTTGCAGGTACAAAGAAATTGTTGATACAGACCAGGACAACTTAAAGCCATTTCAAGAAAGAAAAATTATAATTGTCAGACGCGTTTCCCTTGAGCTGCCCTACAAGATCATTGACCAACCTTTTAATCTTCTTGGCAGATGTCCCTTCCATAAAAAATGGTGTGGCCTCATGGAAATTGAAGGAATCATTTCAAATTCTTGTTATGGAAAAATAATATCGGTAGCTAATCCTATTAAAGATAATGTTGTAAAAGCATCGAGCAATATCACTTAGGAGATTCGATGTACAAATGCAAGATAGATATTAAGAAACAGACTCTGGCAACACAGTCAACAATTAAGAAGCCTATCACAACCTATGTGATACCCTCACCCCCCCACCACAGGAATACAATGTTAGTTCAATGGTAAGACTTAAATATTAAATATATTTCAGATGTGTATTCATAAACTAGTAAGTACATCAACTGGTTATTTTCATAAAGAAAGCATTTTGTAAAGTTCAACATCCTATCTTGATAAAAAATATTCCAAATAGGAATTAACGGCCTTCTACTTCCATGAGAAAAAATTCCAGCAGTAGTTCGACCCTGTCCTGTAGAGACACTATGAGTCAGAATTGACTCAGCTGTGAGTTGGGCAGGAGGGGGGTTGATTTTGTTTTAAAGTTTGAAACGAACTTACATGTCACTAAGGACTCCAAGTCCACTTCAGTTTTCCTTGTCCTCCTTTGTTAGCCACTCAGACCAGTATTTAGATCTGAGGGGTAAGGAATCTAAAGGTTGTTCTTTTTTTGTTGTTGTTTTTCATGAAGCAATTTTTATTTATATTTTTGGGTGTTAACCTTTTTTTAAAATACAGTCTAATTTGTATAGGTGAGTCCCAAAAGAGAAGCTAGGCTCTTAACATGTTGTGGGGAAACCCCGGCAATGTTTTCATTAGGATCAGGAAGAAGATGAGAGTGCACTGCAGCTTCACGTCTGTGTAACATAGTGCTGGAGGAACTCGCCAATCCAACTAGACAGGAAGAGGTAATTAGAAGCGTAATCATTGTCAATGAAATCAAACTAATTCTAGTTCGACTTGCCATTGTGAAGTTCATGGCTGGCCAGCTAACAGACTCAGAGCACCCCTATAGGACATGGACGAACCGCCCCTGTGAGGGTCCCAAGCGCTTCACTCTCTGTGAGAGTAGAAAGCCCCATCTTTCTTTTGAGGAGCAGCTGATGGGCTCAAACTGCTGGCCTCGCTGATCACAACTGAGCACCCAGGAAAAGGAGACAGAGGAGGCTTCCTATTCCAGTAAAGACCCACAGCCTGGGAAACCCACAGGGGCAGTTTTAATCCACTGCTCATGGGGTTTCTGTGAGTCAGAGCTGACTGGATGGCAGTGCATTCACTTTTTGTTGTATATCTGGGAAGCCTTAAAGAGTTGTAAAATGACTCAATTAATGAATTCAGTTACAAAATTAGCAGAAATAAATAACCAACTAGAGGATGTTATGGTAGAGAAAAAAAATTATAATGGCAACCTCTCCCCAAGAATACTAAGTACCCAAGAATAAACTTAACAAAAAATGTGTAGGAGCGGTGAGAAAACTTTAAAGCACATCTGAGAGGCTCAAAAATATACTCAAATACATGGAAGCCAGAGGGAGGCTTGCGTTTTTGCTACTAAGGAACCTTTTGGTTGTATTTCGTCTAATACAGGCTTGTTCATTCTTCCGGCTATCTGTGTGCTATTTACTGCCCTTCACCACTGCACAGTTTGAAATCACCAGTCCCGTTGCCCTTGTTTCCATTTCCAGCCTTTGTTGCCACGATGGCTTCCACACACAACAACCGTGAGGACGCCACAAGACCAGGCAGGGTCTTAGTTGGTTGCACTTAGTTTGTTGGGTCCCTCTGGGTTGGAACCGACGGTACCTAACAATAACAACAACAACAACAACATACTTAAAATAATGTACTAGAAAGGAATAGAAAATCAAGAAGTAAGCCCAAGTGGTCTTTACCGAAGGAAATTGAATGTTTACCTAAGATAGCATCTGAAATCCCTTGAGTTTAGACTTTCTAATGAATGGTCCTAGGACAGTGGATTAACCCTTTGGGTGAGGGGAGAAGATATACTCGGATCCATTTTCCATACCATCTGCAAGAGTGGATCAAGGAGGTAAACTTTTCAAACGAAATCATGCAAATACTTAAAGTGAGTAGCTGACTTCCTGTCTAACTTGGAAGCAGAGAAAAGGTTTCTAGGCATGACATAAAACCAGAAGCAAGCAAGAAAGAAAGATACGTGCATTTGATTATGCAAAGTTAACAAAAACTTTATGCATGGCAAAAATACCATAAGCAAAGACAAATGACAAACTAATGTATGTCACAGATAAAACACTAATGTCTGACTATACAAGAATTGTTCGTGGATAAAGAACACACACATATACGCACACACATAAAGATGGCACTTAAACATATGAAAAGATGTTTGCTCTCTTATGTAGCTGAAATTCAGTTGTACAGCTATATTAAAATACCATCTTGACCTATTCGATTGGCCAGTACTTTATGTGTGACCGTACAGCCCATTGGCAAGGCCGTGGTGATGCAGAAGCATGGGGCAGAATCTAACAGAACTATATTTGGATCCACCTTGTGACCCAGCATCCCACTCCCCTGAGTTTGCGATCCTTATGACACACACACAGACACACAGACACACCAACAATGTAGAAATAGATAGTAGCAAGGTCTTTCATTGTTCCATGGTTTAGGATTACAAACCATTGAGAATAATGTGTCTAGGAGACATGTGGTTGAAAAAGCTACACTACGGCCACAAATAGAGTCGTATGCATCCTTAGAGCAACATGAGGAAGAGTTGTGTGAATTCCTACTGTGTAGTTCAGATCAAGTCAAATAAGCAAAAACAGAGAACCCCCCTCAATACAAAATACTACCTTTTCTGTGAGAAAGAAGAGAAAATAAGAGCTTCTCATTTGTGCAGAAAGAAGCCCAGGAAGGATAGATCAACCAGAAACTAATGAGCTGGTGATGAGTTATTTAGAGAAAGGAGTTGGAGAGAGGTATGGGAGTCCTAAGTAGAAGAGATGGTGGGGGGTGGGGGTAAAGGACCCTGCCATTCCTCTGAACATACTTTTCCGGACAGTTCTGCATCTTGGAACCAACTTTAAGAAGAAAGAACTATGGGCGGGGCATCTAAAAAGCCATTTCAGAAGTCACAGTCCTATTTCTGAAGGGTAAGATAACACTCCAGAGTGAAGGGGAAAAGAGGAAAAGCCCAAAAACTTTGGACATAATGCTTTGTTTATATACCCTAGGGTAAGAGACAACAGAACTGTAAACAAATACTGAACTCTGTTTAGTACGTTTGTGCTTCATGGTAGTCTGGGTGAACATTTCTAATACTGCTACAGTACCGAGGGTGGCGTAGCTAATGAGAGCCAGCGTTACCGCTCTTGGGAGGAGGACGTTAGACATGCAGAGAGGAAGAAGGCTAGAATATCCCTTGTGGTGTTGGATTGGAATTGAAATTTTCTTTTTTCTTTAAGTCATTTTATAGGGGGATCATATACCTCTTACCACAATCCATACATGCATCCATTGTGTCAAGCACATTTGTACATTTGTTGCCCTCATCATCCTCAAAACATTTGCTTTTTGCTTGAACCCATAGCATCAGCTCCTTATTTTTTCCACCCCACTGCCCCTCCCTCATGAGCCCTTGATAATTTATAAATTATTCACATTTTACATTATCTTACACTGTTGTTTTCTCCTCCAGATTGTCTATCCAGCTTATCTAGAAAAACCTTCAGAGAAAACAATATGCACAAAACAAGACAGAGTAAAACAAAGCAACAAAAGAAAACAAAATAACAACAAAAAATGACAAAAAAAGAAAAGCTTGTAAATAGTTGAAGATCTATTTGTTGACCATAAGAGTGTTTTCTGGTCAGGTCTGATTTGGGTCCCATGCCCTGGCTCCAAAGTCTATTTTTGAAACTCCTTCGGGACTTCCTTGCCCTGCTCCCCTTGCTATTCGGTTGCACCCTCTTAGGGTTCTGCCTTAGTGTGGTAGGGTCAGATTGGGGCCGTTTCCACACTGTGTCTGTGTCTCCAGTGTTGTTCCCTGTAGGGCTATGGGTCATTGAGGGACGTTGTGTCTTGTAGTGGGGCTAGCCATGTGGTCCTCTGTGCATTGGCTGCTCTGAGCAGGGATATTGTCCTCAACGTTTAGCAAACCAGGATGTGTTCCATTCTCTTCCTCCGCTTTCATTTGCTCCTGTGTGCTCTGAGCAGACATGTCCCTCTCCCTGAGCTGTAGCTTCAGTGCTGTCCTCTGAAGTGAATTCTTCTGGGGGGAGGGGAGGCTTTCCACGTAGTTGGGATTGGGGCTGGCTGCCCAGACCTGGTTCCCTGCTTCATGCTGATACGTTGCATTCACATCTTAGAGCTCTGGGTTGAAGTGTGGTCTCCCTTTCCCCATGGAGATATAAATAGTACCCTCTCCTTGGGTAGGTTAGTACCCTGTTCCCCTGCTATTCATTTCTCTTTCTTATTTTTCTCATCCCCCCTTCCTTTTAGTTACCATGTATATCCCTGGATATGGTCTGGCCCCTGCTATAGTACCTGGAGATTTTATATATATATATATATATATATATATATATATATATATATATATATATATATATATATAGAGAGAGAGAGAGAGAGAGAGAGAGAGAGAGAGAGAGAGAGAGAAAGTCCCCACAAGTCCATTCAGGTATCAATAAATGGGGGAGATGAAACTTTTCTTAGAGCAGAATCCCAGCCAAGGCATAGAGAAGAAATGATGGATTCAGAAAAGCACTGTCTGGCAACTCTGAGAGAAATAACTTATTTAAGCAGGAGTCATCCATGGATTCTAAATGTGGTAGATTAACTTTGATGAAGAACACGCGATTTATCTCCCCACAAGTATTTATTAGTTACAAAGGAATAGCAGTAGCTTTACAGGCGAAAGCCTGGCACCAATCACGTTAGCCAGAGGACCCAAGCTCTCGCTTGTAGCTGCTCCTGAGACAAATTGCCCCCCCCCCACTTCCCCCCTGCCCCCCCCCCCCCACCTCAGGATGGCATGCACAGAGAAACACTCAGCAGGGCTCCTGTGCTTCTGCCAGACACGCAAGCCTGAGTCCAGTCGTGAGAGGGGGAGAGGTATGCAAAGATCCAAGTGGATGGGGTGTTTGGCAAAACTGCCCTAGACGCCTCAAATCCTGTCTCGATTTTGAACGTCAGACTCAGAGACTGAACCAGATTAAAGGAGGGTGAGGAGCCACAGTGATTCCCTGCAGCCAACGATCCTGGATTGGCTCTCAGATCAGAAGGGCGATGGTGTTTCATGATAATGGACATGATCAGCATGCCTGACCTAATTTGAGTAAATCCTATTGACTGATCAGAGGTAACGGCCCTTGAACCAAATTGGGTCTATTGTGAGCCCTTTCAGAGCTGGGAATTTTTTTTTAAATGGTTAAAATTTTAAAGTAATATTTTCTGATACATGAAAATTATGAAATCCAATTTTCTATGTCCATCATTAGAGGTTTTTTGGAACAAAACCACACGCATTCATTTGTATTTGTTTGGGTTTTGTGGTGGGCTGCTGACTTCAAGGTCAACAGTTTGAAACCACCAGTTGCTCTCCAGGAGAAAAATGAAGCTTTCTGCTTCCATAGAGACGTGTCGGCCGGAAACTCATGGGCAGTGCTGCCCTGTCTGTAGGGCCACTCTGAGCAGAACCGGCTCGATGGCCCTTTTTAGAGGGGGGAAATACTGACCATACAATAGGTAGTAATAGTGTATAAATGCTATTTTTATCTTTATTGTTGTGCATTAATATGACTAGATCAGGTAAAACCCTTACTATCTAGGCAATGTGAGGGTTGGGAGGAGATGTGGCTTTCTCTGCCCCGTAAAGAACTAGTCTCAGAAAACCCACAGAGACCGTCCTACCTGCCCAGAGGGTTAGAACTGACTCCATGGCAGTACGTTTTTAGGCAAGGCCCTTAATTTCTAGGAAATAGGCAGGGAAGTACGCCAGGGTGAAAAGGCATTATATCAGTACTTCCTAGCAATTTGCCCAGAAAATAATAATAGAACAAGCATCCAAACCAAACACCAACCTCACTGTCATCCAGCCGCCCCCGACGCTGAGCGACCCCACAGGACTCACAGCTGCCCTTGTGACTTTGCAAGACCTGTGTCTCTCTACAGAAGGAGAGAGCCTCCTCTTCCTCCTGAGGAGGGGCCGGTGGTTTCAAACCATTGACCTTGTAGTTCGCAGCCCATTGTGGAACCACCGTGCCATGCTAGAGGAAAAGTCAACCTGTGGGGAGATCTGGGGGCTTGGTGCAGGGCAGTAAGAATTCTATGTACTAGTCTTACAACTTTTCCACTTAAGAATGCAAAGAAATACATAAAAGGACACACAAAATGAAAAACCAAACCAAGGACCCCTGAATCAACCAGATCTTGAACTCGAATTCCCGTTTCTGCTGCCACTGTGACCTTACATAGGTGGTTTCACCTTCCTAAGAGCACATCCACATCTGTGAAGTACTGCCATTGTCTTGATGAGACAGTGCCTGTAAATTCCCAGCACAGTGGGGGAAAGTCAGAATCAATTCCAGGTGAGTAGGTGAGGTGTATACCCAGTGCCTGCATGGAAATGCTTTCCAGCCACCTGCTTGCCATGTGGGCAGGAGCAGTCAGTGTCTATCTTCTGGTATTGCAGCAGGCCTTCTTTTAGGATGGATGAGGGATGCCAAGGGCGCTGTGGACCCTGGGCACCCTTCCAGACCCATGAGCATGGGATCTGACCTGCCTATAAAGGTGGCCTGATATTGCCTGCCCTGGAGAGTCTGAGTAGAGAATTCAAGAGTGCTAGCAGGGGATGTGTAGTGAATACTTGCCCTTAGAAGGGACTGGCGACTGTAGGATCTGGAGTCTGGTCTCGCTGTGCCCACAGAAGCAGCCGTGGGCACCATGACTGTTTTCAGTAATGTTCGCATTAGGTTCCTTCAGATGGTTTCTGACCCAGCATGACCTTATGTTCAATGGAACAGAACACTATGCAGTCCTGTGCCAGCCTCGACATGTGTTCTGATTGAGCCCATTGTTGCATCCCATGGAGCCAGTCCGTCTGTCAATAAAAGCAAGGGGCTCCCGGCCTGCCCGTGAATTGTGTTCTATAGTGGCACCCTTTAAAGACAGAAGGCGATTGGTGCTCAGAAATCCAGTATTTGTGGTCAAATGTTAGAGGTGAGAAACAATAGCTCGTGCCCCTGTTGGCTGAAGAATGCACACCCATCTCAGTGTATGCTGGACTTCGTGGAGAACTGACGCCACCGGACTCCCTCCCGGGAACAAGGAAATCATGCACAGCAGAGTAGATGGTTTGGGGAGTCCTTGAGGCATGCAGTTAGTCTGTTCAGTTGCTAGCCAAAACGTAGGCGTTGTGAGGCAACTTGGAAGAAAGGCCTGGTGGTGCGCTTCCGATAAGTCAGCCAAGGACAGCAGTTCTACACTGCCATGCATGGGGTTGTTAACTCCGCTTTTGGTTTAGCGGGTACCGGGGAGTGGTCTTAGAGTGTTGAGATGGAAACTGCACCCCAAATCGATGAGTTATGAGAGATCCAGACATTCAGGAGGTGTCTCTGAGAGAAGACCTAACCCACAGAAGTACAGGTGGGGACCGTGCAATTAGGGAAGGCCAAAGGGGGGTGGAGGGGTGGGGGGAATGACCGCAAGCAGATCTGTGTGACAGCCTGGCAGAAGAGCGGTTGAGAACAAGCCCCTGCCGCTGTGAACAGCAACCCTACCGCGCAGTTTCCCAAGGGCTGCGTCCCAAGTCACTTGGCCTTAGTGACCCAGCATAGCTGCAAGCCTTCACGTACAGAAAGCACTGTTTCTGAAACAGGCAACAAGGAACTAGGTCCGTCAGCTGCTGGTGCTTTCACAGAGTGTGTTCTGAGGCACTAGAATAGAAGGCGACATGTTCACGCCCCAGCTTCTGGTGTGACCTCAACGCGATTCAGCCCCAGTTCAGGTCATCGGAGCCCTGATGGCTCAGTGACCAAGCACTAACTGACATGTCCGTTTGAACCCCTAGTCCCAGGGAGAACAAGAGCAATCTGCTTCCATCCAGATTACAGCCCGTAGGGCAGTTCTGTCCTTTTGTGTAGGGTTTGCTACAAATCCGCTTCACCTCAGCAGCAGCAAGTTCAGCTCCCTCCGGGGTAGAGAGGGTGGCAGCGTGGGTGGCAGGGTCAGAAGATGTGATTGGGGTGGGAGCAGAAAAGGAAGTCCTTGTCTCTGGAACTTCAGAAAACTAGTTAATGCTTAGCGAGCAGGACAAGATTTCATGTTTCAGAGTTGGCGCTATTGTCAGGACAGGACAGTCCCCGGAGAAGGACATCGTGCTTGGTGAAGTAAAAGGACGGCAGAAAAGAGGTGGGTCCTGGACCAGAGGGATGGACACAGTGGGCGCACCAATGGGCTCAAGCCTGGGAGCAAATGTGAGGCTGGTGCCCAGCCGGGCAGGGTTTCCTTCTGGTGTGCCTCACACCTGACCCAGGGTACCTCGCAGCATTGGCCATCAAGTCTGTTTCAACTCACGTGACCCCATATGTCAGAGCCGAGCTGTGCCCCACAGGGTTCCCAATGGCTGATGTTTCGGATGTACATTGGCAGGCCTTTCTTCCCAGATATGGACAGTTAGATTCGAACTTCCGACCTTTGGGGTAGCAGTGAATTAACCATTTGTATACCTCTGTCTCTTTTTCCTTTCTCCTTCATAGACATCCATGCTCCCACCGTTTCTTTCCTTCCCTTCCCTCCTCATCCCTCAAGAGGAGTAAGTCGGTAATGGAGAGCCTGTCTTGTTCTCCGATAGCCACAAGGGCTGGCCTTAAGCTCAGTTCCTCCCAACTCAATTAGATCATGAGGAGGGGGCTACCTGTATCATAGCCAAGAGCACTGGTATAGATTTATTTATTCTTGAAGCAATTTTTAGCTGTATTCTTAAGAAAAAAATTTATGGATACTTGATATATCTAAATGTAAAAATAAGTGTTTACCAAAAATTTCAGAATAATTTTAAAATCAGAAGTTAACCAACGTCATAAACAGAAAAAGTAAAAAATAAAAATAAATTGCCCTAATATAGCCTCCATAATCATTTTGTTTAAGAACTTTAGGTGCATAGAATGTTTTTGTATCCCAATTCTTTTTTTGGGAGGGGGCGGGCATCACTGCTCTCCGGTGGTGGGAGTAGGAGGCCCAGCCCCACTGCTGGAATTGAACCTCTGTCCCAGTGGGCAGCAGTCCCGCGCACAACCACTACACCACCAGGGCTCAGCTCGTAACCCAATTCTTTGCTTGAGCATTTATCCCAAGTATTTTTCTCATGTTGCTAGAGTCTCCATCACTATCATTTTGAATGACTCTAAATTACTCCATGTGCCATCATTCCCATAACCTTTTTCCCTACTGAACCCTTGATTATTTACATATTTTTAAAAGCCATTCTTGAGGAGAAGAGAGACCCCAGATTCAAGTTCTGATGATGGAGATAGATGATTTACTTCCGTTGAAGTCCCCAAAGTGGATTGACAGACTGGATTTCCATTTAGAACCATGTAGACTTTTCACGAATTCATACTGATCTGTTTTCTAAACCAGTCTCAATTAATGAGGCTTTGTTGTTGTTGTAAAAAGTGCATTGAACGTGACATGTGCCAGTTTAACTTTTGCACGTGTCCAGTTCAGCATGAAACCAATTCCATTCATTCATTATGTCTTACATCCCTCAGTGGATCCATTGCCGTGAACCCAGTCCAGCCAGTCGTGGGAAGCTGAGGTGTCCCCAGCAGGGGCTGTGTGGCTGTCTAATTCCCACAGGGTCAGATCACCATCTTGTTTGCTGAGGGACTCTGTGGGGCCTCCAGCCCTTTCAGACGGACTCCCTTGCTGCTATGGTGAGTGTTTTCAGGTGCCCCTCACAGAAACCTCTTAGTCTGCAACCTCTGTTAGTGAGCTAAGAAAATATACAACCAGGGAGGCAAGGATTCAGTAAACCTTCCTCCCCCCACCCCCCCTTGTTTGAGAATATCGTCCATGCACGATGGAAATGCACTTATGGTTTCCCCTTTCTGCAAGACAAGCTCAAGCGGCTTCATTCACAGAAACACACCGTCGTCGCACCAAGTCCATAAATGCCTCTTTGTTGACCGGGAGCCCCGTGGTTTGGCCCCCAGAGTTATCTCAGATAGCACAAATAAATCTGCCGGCCTCCAGTTGTCTCCAAGCAAGCATTACCTCCTTCCCCACGCTGTCTCCCTCCTTGAGAATTTCCTCTTGGCCTTCAGCAGCACAGACTCCATCCAGTCTTCTCATTAATATGCCCTGTTAACTGCTGCCAACCCCCTCGCCGTTTAGTGCATATGTTCCCTTAATCATTCCTCTTTGTTCTAGAAGTCTGTGTTTGGTTTCCGAACCGACCTTTTCCTTTTCCGAGCCTCCTCTCCCCAGCCCCACCACCTCCCTCTCTGGCTGCAGCATGGAGCTGTCTGCTGTCTGCGTTTATTTAGGGAACGTCCTCGACTCTCCACTGCCAGGAAAA
Organism: Nesogale talazaci; assembly: GCA_004026705.1. NCBI lineage: Eukaryota > Metazoa > Chordata > Mammalia > Afrosoricida > Tenrecidae > Nesogale > Nesogale talazaci. Next base: position 20,440 of record PVJH01011189.1, on the reverse strand, counting down.
GAGAGAGAGCCCAGCAATCTGCCCACAACATGCCAAATTGTCTCTCTCCCTGAGAGATTTGTTCGCCATCCCCACCGGAGACCCTGCAGCCTTTCAAGGCCAGGCAAAGGGGCTGCTGGAGCCTTCTAGAAGGCAGAGGTTCCTAGAAGACAATGCCAGCCCCCCTCCCAAACAAAGAGTCCTTCTTAGGAGTTTCTGCCGGCCCCAATGCAAGAGAAGGACGCTTTATGCTTCAAGCCCAGCAATGTATAGGCACTCAATGAGTTATTCATGGTGTCCAAGAGAAATACTTCTGGAGCTGTATTTCATGTGAGGTGGAAGTGGGGCTGGCACCACAGCCAGGGAGAATGCCCTGTGCTTGTTCCAGGCCAGGATGAGGGAGCAGCTGGCAACCAGGGGGCAAAAAGCCACCTACCCCAGGGCCTGGGCTCTTGTTAGGGAATCAGCCCATCCTTTCGGCCTCCTCTGAGCAGGGGGTCTCACGACCGATGTGTGATTGAGACTCAGTATGTTGTTTTCCTCCGTTTCTAAGTTTAAGTTTCCTTCTCGCACTGAGTTGACACCCTTTGTGCAGTGCCGCTCACCTCCTTCAGGCGGGTCAGAGCTGGGCCTTGCCTGGCACAGGGACTATTGGGGGAAACCTCATGCTCATACGAAATGCCATCACTTCCTCATCTCTCCCTCTCCCTCTCCCATGCACCCCACCCCCAAATCACAATAATAGTAATCATAAAGTGTCTGAGAAGCCCTCCTGCCCGTGTAGTGCTTTGAGTTGGGGTGAGACCCACATGGTCCACGCTGCAAAACCACCAGCAGCTCCCTGGGGAAAAAAGACTGGGCTTGCCACTCTTCTAAGCAGTTAGAGCCTCAGACACCCACAGGTCAGGGGACCAAAGAAGGGGGTCGCTGTGAGTCAGCACTGATGCGATGACGGCGAGAGAAGAGGCCCTCCATGCTACACAGAGACATGGGCATTTCCAGAAGCCTGGGCTCCCCAAACCACATCTGCTCGGTACCTGGGCAGAAGGAAAATGGCCCAGAGGCAGCTGTGGAACTTGGAGGGAATTCTCCAAATGAGGGTGGTCCCCACCTCGCCGTCTTTCTTAACTTTGCTTGAAAAAAAAAATATTCAAAGTTAATGTTGACTCGCTCGGTGGAGCTATAGTATGCTTTTCTGCCTGTCCCCCAAAGGGAAATTTGTATTCTTTTCAAGGAGACCGTTTTAAATGCAGAATTCAGATCTAAAATAACCCAGGGTCCTCCCGAGTTCTCAGGAGGTGTAGATTTATTTACTATAGTTAAAACATAATTAGTTCTCAGGGGATAGTGAATCTTTTAAACTGCTTTATTGCCACCATATTGGTTTTCTAGATAATCAGAAACTGCTGTGATGATTATAGGCTTGTGTTGGGACAGCAATGCTCTGTAAGTAGAAACAAATGTCGGGAATTGCAAGTTGTCACTCGAAGGAGGGACACCACACTGGCGGGGGTGGAAGAAGCCGATGGAACATGCTGCGAAAACATAATCTAGCCAAGTCTTCAGCGAGGGAAGAGCCGAGGCAGATACCTGTCTCCTTCCCCCACGCACCCCGTTTTGGATATTAAATGGCACGTTTTCGATTCCTTTCCAGTCACTCCTTGCAGCAGCTCCCAAATGGGGGTGGGTGGGGAGGCCAGAGCCCTCCTGGATGTACATTCCCACCGGTTCCCAGAAGGGTGGAGCCGAGTCGTTATCACACATTCACCAGCGAGGGTAAACCGGGCCCCTCTGGTTGTGTGTACTGCCTGCTCTCTGAGACCCCTGTTCTGGCTGACCAGTCTTTCCCACCGTCTGCAGGTTGATGTTTAAGACGCCGCAGGAAGTGGGCTTAATCGCGATCGCAGTCCAGCAGACGCAAGGCCAAGGTCAGTTGGGACTTTTGTTATTGTTGCCATGGATTTTCCCTTTAAAATTCTGTACCTGGTAGTCAGAGAGCCCATTGTGCATGCTGACACCGGGATAGCAGGGTGCGAGCTTTACTTTCTGTTTCTGAAGGGAAGAGGAAGGAGGGACCAGTCAGGAGAACGGGGCGTGGGTCGAACGAGCATATTCTCCTCGCACCGGAACATGTGTTCCTCGGCGAGTGCTTGCATGTGGGTTACCTACATCGTGTAGAATTCTTCCACATTGGCTTACCTACGTCTTGTAAATTCTCCTGTGGGACACATTCCAGGCCCGGCAGTTGGTGAATCACAGCTGTGGTATTAGGAAAACAGAGACCACAAACCACGGCTGCCCGTCTCGTCACTTCTGAACCATAGCAATCCCATGTGTGTCATCGACAGCTTCTTTTCCTGCCGTTCTCGGCGCTGCCTTCTGAGGGCACAGTGTAGTAGACAGCCTCGAAGACTTCAGAGTCTGGTCATTCCCAGCCACCACCACCCCCCCCCCCCCCCCACCCATGGGCACTGGAGCTTGCATGTAGTGAGCACTCAGTAGAGAGCCCCTGGCTGGCACTGATGGGTAAAGACTGGCCTGCTCACCATGTGCAGTTCACATGTACAGAGGGAAATTCTCCTAAGAAAAGCCTGACTCTGACTCTGACTCTGACTCTGAAACAGTCATTGACAACAACAGAGGTCACAGTCCTACTCCGAGTTGGAACTGACCCAAAGGCAACTGGCGTGATTGGAGGTTTGGGTTGGCCCCTCAATCAAGGTCTCCCCGGAAGTGACCACAGAGAAGCGGAACAGCGCTCAGAATCTTTCACCATCTGCTGATCCGTGAATGCGAGCACCTGCCTGCCCTCCACCTGGGCTCCCTGCTCAATGGTCTGGGGGCAGAGGCAGCCAGAGGTTGGATGAGCAGGAGGCATGGGGCCAGGCGCTGCAGGGTGGTGGTGGACCCCAGGCAGAAGCTCGCTTTCAGTGCTCAGGGCTCTCCTGGCTTTCTCAGAAGAGAATCTCACCTTTCAAGTTCTTTCTTTCTAACGTGCCTTCTGAACATAACTCCAAAAGAAGGGAGAGAAAGGTCATTTTATCAAATCCGTAGAGCTCAATTTGCTGGACTGGAAAGAAAGATGAATTATAGATAGAAGATCTTTAACTAGTTACCCTCTCATTTTAATCCTTATACCTCTCCCCCTTTGATTTTCTTTTTTAAAATAAGAAAAATAGCAATTCAGAGAGTTGATACCAGGCATCACCTTTGGGGCGGGGGGGGGGGGGGGGGGAGAGGGTTACAGTTTCTTGTTAAATATCACTCACCCACCATATAACTCACCTGTTTACAGCACTAACTGTATATTCACAGAGCTGTACAAAAAGCCCCATCCAAAGAACGGTGTCTAAAAAAGTAACTCCTGAGTCTGTCTGGACTTGAGCGAGTTCCTCCAGTGCCGCCTTTCTTTCTTTTGGGGGCCCGTATTACCATATGTTGAAAATTGAAACTGAGAGTCATGTTCAAATACTGAGATTTTGACTCATCAAAGCATAAGTGATTTGCTCACAGAGGCAGAAAATTATACTAATTATTGGAAACTTTCTGAGCTACAGCGCTCCAGATCTTGAAAAGTTTTCCTTCGTATTGCATTAACCCTAGAATGCCTGGGTTTAGTTGAGCGCGTGGCTCCACAGCCCCCCGTCACACTTTGGCTTGTCTTGCAGGCCGGGGAAGGAACGTCTGGCTGAGCCCCGTGGGGTGTGCCATCTCGACGCTGCTGGTCTCCATCCCGCTGAAATCCCAGCTGGGGCAGCGGATCCCCTTTGTGCAGCATCTGATGTCCGTGGCCGTCGTAGAAGCCGTGAGGTCTCTTCCTGGCTACGAGGTACGTACGGCCCCGCGCACGCGCAGCCCCACGCCATGTGTGCAGGGTGCGGTTCACTTCGGTTTGGAGCGCAGGTTTTCACAGCGGGTGGACGCGGAACGCTGCCCTGCGCTGTGCGTGGCTGGCCGGGAGGGCCCCTGGAGTTGTAAAAGCCCCGCCGGGTTTCATTGCAGCTTCAGGCTTGCTTGCCAGAAAACCTCATTCCCCCGATTTCCCTTTCCATCCAGTTTGTCAGATTTCTCAAATGTCCTCGGAAGGACAGACCTCCGACTTCCCCTCTTCCCTGCTGGCCCCTTACTGAAAGTGCTCACGGGCTAGATGAAAGCTATTTGTGTTTTCTGGGTCAAAGGGACAGGGGGAACTTCGTTTAGTTTCCGTTATGGACTTTTAAAACCCGCTCATTGCCTCCCTCCACTGGCCCCCATCTGTTCTCAGGAAGTGTGTCTGAGCGGCACAGACAAGGCACCAGATACTTGGCTACTAACTGAAAGGTTGGTGGTTCTGTGTATCTGCCACAGGACCACAGCCACAGGCCTTGGGGGACTACTGCGGTCAGACTGTTGCTCCTTGCCGCTGGTTCATAGCAAACCCTTGTGGACAGAGGAGAGCCGCCCCTCTGTTCAGATTGTCTGAAAGGCAATCCCTTTCAGAAACGGATTGGCAGGCCCGTCCCCTAAAACACCGCTGGGTGGATTCCAACCGCCCACCTTTGGCACCGAACCAAGTGTGCCACCCAGGAGCCCTCCCCAGAAACCCCGAGGGAGCACAGCTCTCTGACCCAGCTGGTGGCCGTGCATCCAGCCCACCCAGAGACACAGCAAAGGTGGACTCACAGTACAAGTATCGTGTGTCTGCAGTTGACTGAGCTCAACAGCAAGGTTCATCTGAGACTGTAAGGTTCACCTGCCCCCAGCTGTAAAGACAAATGTGCCTCTTTCATGGTGACTGCCTGGTCCTTTGGCATTCAGTTACTAGGAAGACAAGGAGAGTGACTTTGGTCTTTTCTCCCATACCTGAGCTCCGCATCCTTCTCCATTGTCCAGGATGCATTGCTGATGGCTCTAGAAAGGCCTTCCGTCGGACTTTAGACCAGGGGTTCTCAATCTTCCACATGCCGAGACCCTTTCATGCAGCTCTTCATGTGTGCTGACCCCCAACCATAACATTATGTTCGTTGCTACTTCATACCTGTGATTTTGCTACTGCTATGAATCGTAATGTACGTATCCGATATGCAGGGTATATTTTCATTGTTAGAAATTGAATATGATTAGACATAATTAAAGCATAGTGATTAATCCCCAAACAATGTATAATTATATATTATGAAATATTTATGTGTTTTCTGGTGGTCTTAAGCGACCCCAGCGAAAGGGCTTGTTCAATCCCCAAAGGGGTCGAGACCTACAGGTTGAGAACTGCTGTGTTAGGCTGTGTATGTGTATGTGTGTGTGTGTGTAGATAAGTAGCTAGATATTGAGAACCACTGTTAGGCTAAATGTGTGTGTGTGTGTGTGTGTGTTGATAGATGGGTTAATCGATTCCTGACACAAGATGTTATGAGCACGATTCTCAACTGAGGATTTGGAGATCCCATCTCTAGCATTTAAATGAAGAAGCCATCCTTTCCAGCGCCCCGTGCAGCCCCTCTGATGTGGCCATGCCCTCATAGTCTCTGTCTATAAATGCAGTGTCCCTCGAGAGAGAGTCAGCTCTAAGTCTGTATTCACTGTAGTCACATGCACACTCAAGCACGGCATGTACTCCTTCTCACTGTTCAGGACAACCCGGCCACACTGGAGTCTGCTTAACTTTGGGCCCCTCAGATTGCTACAAACCTGTCTCTTAAAAAGCATGAGAGGCGATCAGATTCCCTCTTCAACCCTAGCAGCGCCATGAATCGCCAGTGTGTCAGTCTCGGGAGCCTGTAGAAATGGCCTGCATCTGGTCAGCTTTGGGTCTTGACTCTGTGGCCCCGTTTGTTACTCTGGTGAGCGTCCTTGGAGGGTCTGCCGTCTGCAAAGGGCCAAGCCAGCAAGATGAGTGAGGGCTGCTCGGCCTCTGCGGGCACCTGGGACTTTGACTCCCTCCCCCACCCCTCCTCCATCGGAGGCACCCACCAACAACTTGCTGGGTGTTGGGTTTGCCTTGGAGCTCCCTTCACATAGCCAGGGCCCCTTGTGCAGTGGGGCTGCCGGCTGGGGGAGGCTGACTCCAGTGGAAGACCGTTTGCTCTCCTTCTGTGCTTCCCCAAGGCCCCACCCTGCTAGAGAGATGACACTGCCACCAGGCTTCCACAGGGCAGACGCCGTATCTATCCCCAGGCAGCTGCACCCCACCCTTGTTTCCTTTCTCGTCTCCGCATTGTCACGTGCTCGTTCATCCTGCAAGGCCCAGCTCAGATGTCTTTCCCCAGCACTTCCTGCCAGAAAGTCTCCGCCCAGCACCTTATGGCTGCCCCGTGCACAGCGGAGCCAAGCGCCGCCTGTTCCTGCACCATCTGTGGTGAGGTGTAGACCGGGTTTTCCTGACTCTCAGAAATTGATGGCCAGGCCTTTCTTCTCCGTCCCTCGGCATCTGAACACTGCTCAAACATGTTCTGACTCGCAGCAACACACAGCCCTCCACTGAGAGCCAGGTGGGCTGCCCATGATGTCCCCTGGCCCGAGAGGGAACCCGAGTGCCCCACATGAACAGCAACCAGCCAACACAGCCACCACCCACCTGCGAGCGTCTTAGGGCACTTTCCACACCTACACCTCTCATAAGACGCCCACCACGTGCTGCTGTGAAGCGCGGGCCTTCCTGCAACATCTCACGCTCTCAGAGGCAGTGTGGGCTTTATTTCAGACTGCCAGGACACGGGGCGATCTCTGTGCGCACGCATGCATGCAGAGCACAACAGTGCAGAAGAAGCGATGGAGTCCATGAAGGCGTCACCGCGGCTCTCCTCCTAGACTGGACGTTCTTGTGTGTCTGAGAGAGCGCCCAAAGCTGCTCAGCTCAGAGAACAAGGGGCGGGCCTGTCACAGTTTTGGAACTGTCTGTGTTGCCTGCTGTGGTCTCCTTGCCGTGGTGGTAGCCACAGGCAGGAGGGGATATGGGAAAGCAAGAGAGGAGGACTCCCAGAAATCTGGGAGCATGGCAAAGCTGCAGCTGGTATCTTACAGCTTTCAGCGTCGGCACTGCGGGCGTTCCAGGGCCGGTCCATTGTTGAGGAGGCCTGCGCTGTGCATTGTGGGTGTTCGGCAGCATCCCCGCCCGCCACCCCCTCGCCTCTGCCATCCCGTGGTGACAACCAGAAATGGCTCAGACAGTGTCAGGTGTCCGAGGGGGAGCAGCATCCTCGCCCCCTGGAAAAGCCTGGTTCTAGACAGAAGAGAGCTCCCTGTCAGCGGAGGTCAGCGTGGTCGCCCCACATTTTGAGTGCGTGCGCTCCTCCTCTCCGCCCCAGTGATCTGCGAGACCAGGTGACGCGCCGACCAACAGAAGGCGCCCCAGGTTCAAGAACCAAACTCACCGCCAGCGAGCCTATGAGGTTAAAAGTGGGCGGTGTCCTGGCAACAAAACGCCCACACCAGTCACCTTGGTGTTGACGCTCACTCAGGGCAAGTCGTGTGTGTCAGAGTAGAGCTCGGCTCCCTGGGTCTGCAGTGCCCCATCCCCAGACCTTTCTTCAGAGGTGTCTGTGCGTGTATTCGAACCTCCGGCCTCTGCGTTACAGCTGAGCACATTAACCAGGGACTCAATAGGCCCTGTAGCCTAGCCCTGAGCAGGGGAGCTGGACATGAGGAGTCCGGCTTAGATTCCAGCTCCACCACTGTAAATGCTGTGACCCCTCGTGGGACTGGGACACTGGAGTGGCTCACAGACGGGACTCACATTCTAGAAGAGAAGAGAAGACATGGTCTTCTGTCTCCTTCATTTCACGGGTGTTGGGCGCGTGTCCTCTTCAGCCTGATGGCCTCCCAGGGCCCCTTTGTGTCCCATGAGTCCTTGATGGAGATGCTGATCTTTCTTTAGGATATCAACTTACGAGTGAAGTGGCCCAACGATATTTACTACAGCGACCTCATGAAACTCGGTGGAGTGCTAGTTAACTCGACGCTTATGGGAGAAACCTTTTACATACTGATTGGTAAGTGTGAGAAATCTGGGTGGTTGTGTGTGTCTGCTCACAGCAACATGTGGAAGCCAGGGATGGCAGCCAGCTTCTGTAGTGCCTTCTGGCTTTGAAAACCCATGGAACAGTTAGCTTCATGTCATAGGGTCACACGATCAGAAATCTCAGCAACCATAGGTTTTTGAGGATCACTTTTTAAAAGCCTTTCTGCCTGCATTTTTCAGATTAGGCTCCTTCTCCTTCCCCCAACGATAAAGCTGGCTCCTATGTGGTCACATTGCAGAGAGGACAGTGGCACAATTCTTACTTTCCACACTGGAGGCCCAGGGTCCATCCTGGCTAATGCACCTCATGCCAGTCCACCACCCGTCTGTCAGTGGAGGCTTGTGTGTCTCTGTGATGCTGAACACATCAGTGGAGTTTCCAGACTACAGGGGACTCGGAAGAAAAGACTGGTGATCAAACCTCGATGCATCACAACAGCCCCGCCCCATTGTGCATGGAGTCCTCCTGAGTTAGGGCGTAGGGCCACAGGAGCAAACTGCAGCATGGGGCGGGGGTGGGGGTGGGGGTAGGTGGACAATTGTATGGGAGTCCTTTTCTCTCAGTCCTGTAGTTTCAGATCATGGCGTGTGTACCAACAAGGCTAGATCATCTGGGAGGTTTAGGGTCCTGCTACCACCAAGTATTTGGCATCATACCAGGCAAGCATTTCAGGAAACCTATCCACACTCCAGTTTCTAGCTACATGAAAAAGCATGAAAATAACCAGTTGAATGTATTCTCTTGTGATAATAGTGGAGGCCCAGGGGGTGTAGTGGGTTTTTCAAAGGTCTGTTCACCACAAGGTCAGCAGTTCAAAACCGCCTGCCACTGTGAGGGGAGGGAGATGAGACTTTCTATTCCTGTAAAGAGCTACAGTCTTGGAAACCCAGAGGAGCAGTTCTCCCCTGCCTTTAAGACTGCCCCGGGAATCAAACCTGCATTTCCTGCATGGAAGATGAGAGACCTGCTACTGACCACCCCTCCCCCTATGCCCCGTGACTAAGAGCAAGAGCCTTCAAGCCAGTTCAAACTCATGGCGACCCGTGGATTGACAGCTGAGGAATTGAACTACCTCCAGTGCGGCCGTCTCGCCGTCCAAATCCTTGTTTGCAGTCATGTTGGGGTGGTGAGCAAGCAGAGTCGTGGAAGGATGAAAGGACGTGCGAGGTTCCTGTCTGAGTCCCAGAGGACACTTGGGGGCCCTGGAGGAAAAGTAAACCGTGGACTCTTTCTGGGGTGGGGGCAGAGGGGAATGCGCACGTGAGGTCAGCAGGCTGTCGCACAGTGTGAGCCTCTCGGGCCTGTCTGTTCCCCTCCAGGCTGTGGAGTGAATGTGACCAATAGTAACCCCACCATCTGCATCAATGACCTCATCGGGGACCACAACCAGCAAAACGGGACCGACCTGAAGCCGCTGAGAGCCGACCTTCTCATCGCCAGAGCCGTAACCCAGATGGAGAAGCTGATCGACGCCTTTCAGGACAAAGGGCCTGATGGCGTGCTGCCCCTGTATTATAAATACTGGGTACACAGGTTAGTGCCTGCTCGCCTTCGGTCTTCTAACATATCCGTTTTCCCATCAGTTGCTCGTTAGATTGGGCCCACCAGAGAGACCAATCCAGTGAGGCGTGAATGTGGTGTATGTCTATAGGAAGAGGTTTACATCAAGAAATGGGTGACACATTGTAGACGTAGGTAAGTCCCGGCCGGTTCAAGTCAGGGCAGTTCACCGGCCACTCCTGGGCTTGGCAGGCCACACACACAGAGATGAAAGGACCTCCTCGGGATGTCGAAGCAGACACAGACAGCAAGGGGCACAGGCGGGGGTGGGGGTGGGGGTGCAGAGGTTTGAGATCAACCATCTCCACCATCTGTCTCGACGGCTCATAAGGTCAGCCAGGGACGCAGGAGATCACAAGACCAGATGCAAGATCCAGCTCCAGTCGAAGGCAAGAAGATCGAGCTCTCCTTGATTCTGCCTCGTGCACAGTCACGCTGCCAGGAGGGAGTGATCAGACAGACTGTGACGCAGTTCAGAGGTTGAGCTCCCCCTCTATCCTTTCCCAGCAGTATCTAATTAGCATAATCCTTAACCATCACACTCAGTATCTTCCAATGAGAAGGGAAGCACTAGTCTGAATAGCTCATTTCTACCTTTAGAGTGAAGATTCCTGGGTGGCACACACGGTGTGTTTAAGGCTACTTACTACCCCAAAGTATGACCGAGGAGCCATGCAGGAAAGGCCTGCCGATCTCTTTCCATAAAGATTACAGCCATGAAAACCCATTGAAGCAATTTTTACACAGGGAGTCAGTGAGTTAGAATTGAGCCAATATCAAGCTGTGTTTGGGGGTTTATAATTGAGAAACTTGGGGCGACACAGCTTCAACCAAGTTTATATACCCAGAACCTCATCTAGCTAGCGTCCTGGGCTCCAGTTAAGGTGTGGCGATACCCAGCCCCCCACCTGCAGGAGTTTTCCTTCCTCACTTTTTACATCAGAAGCAAACCGTGAAGAAGCAATCAGAAGCATCCTAATCGTGGGGCACTCTAGGTACAGCCAGAATGCTCTTTGGAAGCAAGGCTGGTGAGACTTCATTTTACATACTCTGGGCATGTGGGCAGGAGAGAGCGGTCCTTGGAGAAGGTCATCGTGCTCAGTAGAGAGACAGTGAAGCAGTGGAAGACCCTAGGTGGATGGCCACAGAGGCTGTAGCACTGGGCTCACACATAGCAGTTGTGAGGCGAGCACAGGACTGGACTGTGCTTCCCTCTCCTGTGCATGGGTCGAGATGAGTGGGAACCAAATGAAAGGCACTTGACAACAGCCAGGTTAGCAAGGGTTCTCAGGACTGCCCTGTGTCCCCGAGTTCCAGTGCAACAGGCTCTCCTGGGAACTTGCTAAAACAAACTTGCCCATGAGTCCATGTCTAGAGTTTCTGCAAATGTAACTCTTTACAAGAGTAGACAGCCTCATCGTTCCCCCGCAGGGCAGCTGGGGTTTTCAAACTGCTGACCTTGCAGTTAGCAGCCCAACTCATGACCCACTATGCCACCAGCGTTCGTGTACATTTAAAAAGATGAGTTGTAGAGTGTTGCAGCACTTAGCACAGTGGTTCTCAACCTTCCTAATGCAGCGACCCTTTCATACAGTTCCTCATGTTGTAGTGACCCCCCCCCCACCATAAAATTATTTCCGATGCCACTTCATCGCTGTAATTTTGCTACTGTTATGTATCGGGCGACCCCTGTGAAAGGGCTGCTCAACCCCCCAAAGGGGTCACGACCCACAGGTTGAGAACCACCGCTGAGCATGATGCGTGCGTGGCACAGAAAAGACATCCAAACAGCCTAAGAAGTAACCAGGGCATCACCCGGACCTCTCAGGGAGCTGGTTAGAAAAGCATGTTCTATAAGAATCCTCAGCCCTACGAGGTGAACAGTCGTCCGTTCACACTGGCTCCAGAGGCACATGGGAAGAGAGACCTGAGCTTTGGCTTCTGGAAGGTGATGGCCTTGACAGAAGCCCACGGAGCAGTGCTTTTTTGGAGTCGCTTAGAAACTCGGAGCCTGGGACCCAGCGGTCACTGTCTTCATAGATGCTCCTTAGGGAGTCCGAGGATCACTTCAGTGCAGCTGCAGCCCTCTGCCCCAGATGCTGCCAGTGTATCAGCCCGCAGGCAGTCAAAGCCCCGGGAAGAGGTGGTCTACGACTCCAGACGATGAAGGAGGCCTGCCAAGGGAATGCGGTGCTGCAGCCTTAATTAGCTCCCGGATGAGCTGGGAGAGCCATTGAAAACATGAAGGAGACAACTGGGGGAATTTCAGGAAGGATGATAGATTAGATCATATTATTGCAAGACAATTGCCTTGCTTCAGGCTGATCAGGGTGCCGTAGTCTTTCAATCGGATGGGCTCGTTCTCCGGAGATACGGGCTGTGGTATTTTGGGATAGACTCTCCTGGTGGCCTTAACTTATTTTCAGAGGTCAAGGAGGGCCCCAGAACGTGGGCAGCAAGAGAGAAATTGCAGATGGAAACGCATGGTAGTGACTGTAGGGGGAGGGGTGCTACTCTTCTGTCACTTTTTTCCAGGTTTGAAAGCTTTCACACGCACAAAACATAGATGGGTTGGTAATTTTGCTACTGTTAGGAATCGGCGACCAGTGGGAAGGACCAGTCCAGGTAAAGTTCTCAATCAGAGAGTGGCTTGAACAGGCACATTTGGAGACTGTAGTCCTATCATGAGTTGAGTTTGCAGTGGACTTCATGAGAAGCAAGGCCACCATCGCTCTGTCAAGACTCCTTAGTGGGGCTCCATGGCGGCCTTCACCTTGCTGATATGTAGCCCCAAACAGGGCTGTTTTCCCCAGACCAGCCTCAGCCTCAGCCCTCACCCCTGGGCACCCCCAGAACCCCTTTCTGTATCCCGAAGCTCATTGTGATACCCGAGATCTCCCTCCCATTCCCGGTGACAGCCCACCATTCTTCTTTTCCAGTGGTCAGCAAGTCCGCCTGGGCGGCGAGGAGGGACCGGCGGTGTCCATCGTCGGCCTCGACGACTCTGGGTTCCTGCAGGTCCATCGGGCAGGTGGCGAGGTGGTGACGGTGCACCCGGATGGTAACTCCTTCGACATGCTGAAGAACCTCATCCTCCCCAAGCAGCAGTAGGCGCGGGGGGTTGGGGGGGGCTGCAGCTGAGACCACCGCTCGCATTCCAGTCAACTCAGGCTGCCACTCGCCACAGCCCCGCCGTCTGAACACACGGTCAGAGCACTATAGGTGATTCTGCCCTCCCACCCCACCCCCTCCCACCCCCTTCCTGTTTGTCAGCCCTGGACGATTTTGTTTGTCCCCTTGCTTTCTGCTGAAGGTCTGTGTTGTTGTCATTTCACATGGCTGTGGAAGAGACTGGGGGTAGAGGGCTGAGAAGTGGATGTCAGAGGGCAGATGGACCCTCTACCGTGGGAGGAGTGTGAAAACGTCTCCTACCAGCCCTGGGGCACAGATCTTGTGTGGAACCCATTCCCAATCTGGGTGACCCTGTTGCATAGCACAGACCTCCCCCTTAGGGTTATCTTGGCTGTCCTTTTCAAGGAAGCCCATCTCTAGGCCTTTCTTCCATGGCACTAAGGTGGGAACCTGAACCACCCCCAGACTCCTATTGATTGCCCACCCATCAGAGAGAGAGAGAAATCTTCCTTAGAAGTGGCATTGAAATCATTCAAATGTGTGCCTGGTACTGGAGACCTCACCTCTGGCATGGACTGTTTAAAAATTAAATTCAAAGCCCCTCTCCCACCAGGCCAGTGGTGAGCTCAGCGTCTGGCGACTTTGTAAGGACCCAGAGAGGCATCTTCTTACCAGAGGCTGTGTTAAGCCTGTGAAGGTGGGGGTGTTCCTTTTCCTGTGAAGAGAGAAGGTGGACGGTCCAGGCGCCTGGGCAGCGATCCTCTGCCTGGTGGTCCTCGGCATCGTCCCTGTCAATGGCCTCAGTGTTGCGTCTCACTGGGCAGGACGCAGTGGCCCTGCCGAGGAAGCCAGCGACATTCGCTCACAAGCTTGCCTTTCAGAAGTCTCAATTTACTGCCTCGCCCAAAGAGATGGGCTCAAGTTCAGGATCCTGGACGCACTGATGAGCCACCCCCTCCCCCTCCATGGATGTGGGGGGAAGAGGATGTGGCTCCAGCAGCTGGGGAGGAAGGCTGGTGCTTATACCACACACAAAGGAGGATTTGGCCTCTCTAAGCCATTTTCAGGCTGGCTTTGAAATGTAGCACGTTCGACATGACCATGTGCAAGGAAGCAGCACAGAATCCCCAAATACAGGCGTGCCCCCCACCCCTGGTTGCCAAGGAAGAAATTACATCAATACTTCATGCCATTGGTTTTGTGTGTCTGTGTGTGTGTGTGTGTGTGTGTGTGTGTGTGTGTCTTTAAATGCTGGTGGAAATCTGATGCACTGAGTCTCCACAGAAGAACAAAAGAAAGGAAACCTTTTGATACACATTTTTGCTCTCCAGATGCACGCCATGCTTTTTCCATGTCACTTCTATCTCTGCTGAACGCATGATTCACGCCCATTACTCTGCAGTCTTAAAAAAGCCAATTTCTGCCCACTCTTCGCTCTTCCTGCCAGTCCCAGCTGAAATCAGTGGAAAGAAATCCTTGAATAGAATCCCCTCATTGTAAACCAGCCCATCCTTAGCCCAGGGCCTTGCCCAGCCAGGTTCATTCCAGAAACCTGTGGTTTCCAGGACAGAACCCGCTGACCTGGAGCCAAGCACAGGCGGCCCCAGAGGAAGAAAAAATGAAGTCCACTCACCCCATGTGTGTTTTTTGGGAAGGTCGCCTGAAAAGGATTCTTAATTTTTTTTTTTTTTTTGCAAAGAAGAAAATATCCCTTGGAATTATTTTTCCCCAACCCTTTCCCACCCCCACCCATGTTTCCTTCCCTTCTTTTCTTTTGAAATCCTCCACTCCCAAATGCCCTAGTGGTCTTGCCCCATGGCAAGTTTACATCAGCGTCCACACCACACCAGAAAGACAAAAGGGACTTGGCCATCTGCAGAAGAGTACGGGGAGAGGACTTTCCCGGCTCAAGCCGCCAGCTTCCCTTCTCAGACGTCCTCACTGAAGACAAGTCATCTCCCGGGGAGCCGCCATCATAACTTTCTGAGTCTCTTTGGGGGCGGCTCTGTAATGAGAAACATGCTATGTTTTATTTTAAAGACCATGGCCTCTTCTGCAAAGTTCTGCCCTAGAAAAAAAATGTTATCATTTCATTTCCTTTATGTAAATGAAGACTAATGAAGTGTGGACATGTCAAAGCAGACGGGGGTGCCGTGGGCAGGCAGCTCGGACGGATGCGAGCACCCAGCTGTCTGGAGGGAGACAGAGTAGACTGGCAGCAGATGCTGCTCTCTCTCTACACTGGCTTTTGCCTCACATGAACCAAAGACTTTGAAATGCCCACTGCAGAGAATGCAGGGAACTAAAGGCATTTTGCTTCTAGGTGTCAGAGAGAAGCCTTAGCCGCCCACCTGCGACCCCGCATCCTCTGGGAGGTGGCTGTGGTCCATGCACCCACCTGTCTTGAGAAGCTTGAATGCCTTACGCAGAGGGGTGTGTGTGTGTGTGTGTGTGTCCCCACGATCTGTAAATGCCCACCAATCAACTCAGGATCCATGTGTGCTTCCAGAACATGGGATTCTCCCCGGTGCATGTCTTCGGCATTACGTGAAAGGCTAGACAGCCCCCCATGAGGGTCCCTGGAAAGCACCCCCTAACAGGGTGTGGCGAGTGCTGAGCTTCCTGGCCTCGCAGGAGCTGCTTCTGCTCCAGGGGGTTGGCAGGGTCCCCCAAGCCATCAAAGTGGGCAGGGTCAGTTGGTTTCTCCGGGGCACAGAGTTTCTTTTGAGAGGCCCCACCTAGGGGTGGATGAGGCCGTGTCCATGGCCCCCTGCTGCCCTGAAGGACCGCTTCTGCCACCCCTCCCCCACCCCCCAGTCACATGCACACATGCATGTGCACAAAGCGGCCAGCAGGGGCTCCTACCCCTGGGCCTGGGGACCAGAAGAGGCTGGCTGCCCCCCCAGAAGTTTTGGGGTGAAACAGGGGAGATGTGTTAGCCTTACTCTCTGTCACAGAGACACGCTCAAAAGGCATAAAAGCGGGGAATCCTTGTTCCTGGTACCTACTATGCATCTTTCAAGTAAGCAGTTGTCAGCCTTTGCATTTCCTACTTTACAAACTCCGCTCTGGAAAGCAACGACTTGGATCCAGTGCCTATCACAAGCACGTCTACCAAAATAAATGCTCAGGCTTCCCGTAGGCTTTGTGCCTGTTCCTATTTCATTCACAAGATGCATTTTTTAAAAAAATGAAAATAAAAGGTCATGCTTTCTGGTTATAGCATTTTTATTAATATTTAAACATTTTTTACAAAATAAATAACAGGATTTACATAGTAAGAGATATGTATGTATGTCTAAATTTTAAGAAACTGGGGGAGGTTTGGGGACATAGGAGGTATTTTTGACAAAGGAATTGTACGTCATACAAAAAAACAAAGTCTTAAGATTCCAAAGAGTGAAAGTTAACAAAATGTAAAAGGAAAGAAAAATGCCTTTTAACCGTAGTGAGAAATAAATTTACTATCACAACACCTTTCGTGCTTTTGGGGTTTTCTCATTTGTGTGTGTGTGTGTGTGTGTGTGTGTGTGTGTGTGTGTGTGTGTGAGTGAAAATTGCTTCTCTGCATCCCAGCGGTCTCCTCAAGACTGCGTCCTCAAAGGCATGCATGGTAGCGTTTAGGAGCAGCTGGAATAATACGTGTGAGGTCGGGTCGTCCATTCACTACAGAGCTGCTGTCACTGTAGGGTATTTGCTTGAAAATGAATGACTCCATTTTCTAGGGCAGCCACCAGCAGTCTTCTGTTAGTGCCCGTCATCATTGTTAGGGCACCCTTTCAACTTATTCCTCCGTTCTCGCCCCTGCTGGTGGACGGGGAAGAAGGCCTCACAGGCAGGACTCTTAAATGGCAAAAGGGAAGAGAGAGAGGGGACAGGAACTACGAGGTCTTCCAGATGCTCTCGGGGTAGCCTGTCTTCACACCCTGTTCCCTTTGCACAAAGCTATGAATGGAATGGCACCTTCCAGAAAGGGGCTTCCAGAACACAAAAGAATTTCTTAGCCCTGGGAGGCCTCGTGGAGGACTGAGCTGAGCTTGAGTTTGGCTTACTTCTCCCATCCATCTAAGCTGGCGGTTTTCTCAACATTGTACATGTTAGGGCCAGAACTGATTTCCCCTCCTCCCCTTTTTTTTGTGAAAGAGCCCCATATTTATTAAAATGCTCCCTCATTCTCCCGCTCAGAACCCCACAGAAATCAAGAAACAATGTGCAGAATCTCAGAGATGGAGGTGCCACTATCAAGATACCATAGTCACAGCTCTGGTAACTTGGCACGGAGCCTTTGGCCTTCTTGAAACCTGCTCCAGGAGGAATCTGTGCCCTGGGCAGTGAAACCCTGACAAGGCTTTACACAAGGACTTCTCCGTGGTCTGAGTTGCAGGTTGCAAGCACATGAGCACTCTTGAAGACATGACTATGCACAGATCTGGGACCGTCTCCTCTCACCCTGGGTGTCAGTATGCCTCATGATTTGTATTAGCTAAGCAAACCCCCCCCCCCCAAAAAAAAAAAAAGGTAGACACAAGAGCGTTTCATGGGACTTTATTGAAAAATGCCAGATGCTTCGCCTAGGGGTCACATGTCAGAGGCTTGCACCTTTGGGAATCTTGATTTCATGAGACCGAGGAGAAGAAAAAATAACGCACCTGGCTCGTCTCCCAGGGGAGGCACAGGGACAGTAGTTGTTGCTCAGTTAGAGGTGAGTGGGAGACCCAGAGCCTTCCCGGCATGACTGAAACTGCCCCTTCTGCCATGACGCCAATTCTCACTGTGGATGGCCTGTGTGTTGCCGGACACTGCTCCACAGCACCTTCCTGTCATCCTGACACACGCATATCTCCAGGCCTGTCTGCCGAGACGCCCATGCCCAGGTTTGCAGATTGTCACACCTCGGACAAGCTGACCCAGTCAGATCCTGGGTGGGAATGCTGAGATGCAGGGTGACCTGTTGGCATTTCGAGAGCAGCTGAGAGCAATGTCCTTTGATTCTAGGAAGATGGGTGAAAGGCATTCGTGTAAACCAGGTCTGGAAAGGGAAAGAAAATGTGTGTGGGAAAACTTCACATAATGTGGAAGCTATTGTGTTCCAATGTATTGATCCTGTTCACAGCCAAGAGATGATTTGAAAATGGTGAAGTCTTAGGACCAAAGAAAACAATAGCTAATCAAACATAAGTCGAACTGTGCACAGACAACAGGAGATAAGCCAGATAACTGAAGCCTCTTAAAAAGGAAGTACTTGTGCTCCTCAGAAAAGATGACCCAGGGAACCAAAAGAGTACCTACAGAGTAAGGAGTGGGACGGAGGTGGGGACTGGCAACACATCTGGCCAGTGTCTAATCTCAAATATATAGAAAATGCCAGCACTGCCACAATGGAAAGGCAATCCAATCAGAGAAATACAGGACATGAGCAGACACTCCCAAAGAAGCCACGGAGACACCTGTTGGACATCACAAGAGGTGCTTGTGATCATTAGCCAATGGAGAGATGCCATTCAAAACTCCAATGAAGTACTTCTTTATCCTGACAGCAGTGGCATTAATCAAGGAAACCGAAAATAAATGGTGGTGAGGTTGAGATTGGGACAACATGAAAAGGCCATCAAGTTGATTCTGTAGGAGTCAATAGAAATGCCCCGTGGGTTTCTTTGTCTTCTGAGGGAGAATCACTGCCCTCTGGGGGTCATGGGAGCTACCTAGCCTTGCTCCTGGAGAGCTGCTGTTGGATTTGAACCACCAAGCCAATGGTCCGCAGTCCCGCACTCAACCACTACGCTACCAGGGCTCAGCCCACCTGGTGGGTTTCTAAGGCCAACTCTTTATGGGAACGCCTCATCTTTCTCTCTCAGAGCAGCTGGTGGTTTCAAACTGCTGAACTTGTGGCTAGCAGCCCAATGCATAACCCATTGCTAGAGTTTTTGCTGATGAGAATGAAGAAGTAGTATAACCATAATGGGAAATGAGTATGGCACTAGAAAGAGATCTTACGATCAATGAGCCCACTCCTAGGTGTTTGTCCAAGGGAAATAGGATGGGCATTGTGAGTGGGCCTATGCATAGACACTGCAGCATTACTCATATGGGCGAATGGGTATACAAAATGTGGTACATACATTCACTGAAATGCTACCAATGATAGAGAAGAGTCAACGATGAATCTGCATGACATTGGGCTGAGTGAAATAAGTCAATCACAAAGAAGGCAAGTAGTGTATGATACCACTTTTATAAAAAATCAAGAATGGGTTTACCCAGAGAAACATTCTCTGGTTACGAGTGATGTGAGGGTGCAGGGATCACTAGCAGATGTGGGGATCCTGGTGAGAGGAAAGGCCATGCACAACACAGGGACATTAGCAAATGGGCGAGATAAAGGAGGACATTGCTAGGTAGGTGAGAATAACTGACAACCCAAGTGACATCTAGCTGAGAAGCAGCAAAGCCCACATGCAGGAAGCACACCATCCTGTGTGATCATGAGGTGTCGATGGCATCAGGTATCAGGCAACTAAGACCCAGAACATGATATCCAATGTGAATGGGGTTAGGGGGGTGGCTTTTGACCCAAAGCCCATCTGTAGACAATTGGCTATCTCCTCACACAAGGGTCACAAGGAAGAGTTGAGCCAGTCAGGATGCAGTACAGCACCGATGAAACATACAACTTTCCTCTAGTTCTTTGATGCTTTCTTCCCCCCACTAACGTGACCTCAATGATGCCTTGCAAATTGGATTAGACCAGAACATGTACACGGCTACAGATTACAACCCATAACACAGGGAATCCAGGACAGATAAACCCCTCAGGACCAACAATGAGAATATCCATACCAGGAGAATTAGGAGAAGGTGGGGGGTGGGGAAAGGGGAAATTAATCACAAGGATCAACATAACTCCCTGGAGGGGGGTGGGTCCGAACAATGGAAAAGTGGGTGAAGGGCAACAGAGGATGAAGTAAGATAGGAAAATATAATTTGCCAAGGTTTCATGGGGGGAGGTGAATGGGGGAGGGAAGGGGGAGAATGAGCTGATACAAAGCTCAAATAGAGAGAAAATACTTTGAAAATATCAGCATACATGCAAATATGCTTGACACAATGGATGAATGTGTGGATAGTGATAAGATATGAGCCCCCAATAAAAGTATTTAATTAAAAAAACAAGAATAACGGACAACCAGGATGAAAGCAAGGACCTTTCGTGACTGCAGCAACAGAACCCAAAGGTGGTGAGTGGTTACAGGGGTTGATTCATAGACTATGCAATTGGGGAAGGGCTGATGGGAGCGCCCGCACGCCCAGAGGTAGGTATCTTTGTGGACATTTGTGCATACAATTCATGCTGTAAAAAAAAAAAATCAAAATACAAGAGCGCATACAGGAGGCCCAGTTATGGAAACCTCTTAGAATGTCCAAACACCTCCTGGGCTTGATGGTTGGACATAACTGCTGGAGGCATGTAGGTCAAATAGTGTAGCGCTTCATAAAAAGAAGGCTCTCTATTCTAACTTGGTGAGTGGCATCTGGAGTCCCTTCTATCTTGTAAGCAATCATCTAGGGGAGCAGCTCTGGGTCTCTCCCCTTTTGGAGCAAAGAAGCCAACAACTCAGGGAAGCTCTTCAGGTTAATGGCCCACTCTAACCTCCAGCCTGAGACCATCAACCTTAGCTGATGACCAGATGCCAGTACTGGCCACTCTGACTAGGGGCCCAATGAGAAGTCCCAGTTAGAATGGGAGAAAAATGTTGAACAAAATTCAAATTCAT